>OMNM01033906.1:0-21868 GCA_900302745.1 Parablennius parvicornis | reverse complement strand
CTCTTTAATGTGTTAACTTTATCACATTTTAGTTAAAAAAAAAATTGGCGTTTGAAACCAGGGCAAGTAAAATACATGTTCCTTACCAAAACAACTCAGTTCTTCAGACTCATTCACACCACTGATAACAGAAAGGGCAAAAACAATCAAATGTTAGAGGGTATGGACAAGCATTATGAATAAAAGAAAAAAAACCAAGAACTTTTTTGAATGAAGAAAGGCAGAAAAGTAAGAAAACAAGCACCAGAACAAACGTCTAACCATTCTTCCATGAGGAGTGAAGGTTGAGATAACAGAACTTTAAGTGTTTTGGATTGACATCTACGATATTTATGGATTTGAAACAACATTTTTTAGCTCATTTTTTAAAGGAAACCAAGGTTTTTTGTCATCTAACTTTGTAATCTAGAAAAAATGAGGAACAAGTGGAGTATACTTGATTACAAAACAAATATTTTGAAGTAAATGGGATGTGATTAAAAGATAGCGTTAGAGGGAGATTTATTATCAATTTTGGACAGGGTTTGAGCTCCTGCATGTAATGTTATATTTAAAACGAAGCTCCCATCAAGTCAAAGCAGATATTTACATTGCATTCATATTGCTAGTGTGATTTTCAGAACTTAAAAAAATACTGCTTTTTTGTAATTAAAAAATAACGTGATGGATTTACTATTTTCAAATTAGTAATGAATTATTTTCTAACTTATAGTTACACCAGTTTTTCCAGTGTGAGCCTGTGAACCTGCTCATTCATTTGTATTGTTCAATGAAGGTTTATAGAATCAAAAGGGGCACAACAGAGTTACACATCCCGTCAAGTGTTTTTTCCAGTAAAACAGACACAAAATGAGTAAGTAACAAAAACGTAAAGACAAAAGCTTAATTGCAAATTTATTTCAGTTTTTATAGCGAGCAGAAAAAATAAAACTAATTTCTCCTAAACACCAAAATCAGCAAATGTCAAAATATGACCCCCTCTCCTGTAAACGTTGCAGCTCAGACAGAACTTCATATTATAAACCAAAGACATTGAGAATATGAAAGAAAAAGTCTGTATGCATGGCTGTGGTTGGATGACATGACACAGTGGAATCTCAGAGCATTGGGAGTGTTTTGTTCTTCAGCAGGTTTCCATTGGCTTTTCCTCAGACGTTCATCGACAGCATCAGGAACTATCAGGACAAAACAGTGAGGCCCGTTAAAAATGATCCACAGGCAAAGTCTGTCAACATCACAGGAGCTCAAAGAGAGAGAGAGGAAGCAAACAAGTCCTGAAGGTAACGATAAGGATCAATCCCACCAATCTGATACATGAGGTCCACTAAAAACAAACAGCTGCAGTATCTGCAGGGATCAGTGGGCGGCATTGTGGTGTAGTGGTGAGCACTCTACATTGGGACTTTTCTACTGAAGCCTTTCTGGATCAAGAGTCGTAAGACTCAAGATTGTAGTACTCATTGTATTTCTATGTTTCTTAGTCCCTATGTTAAGTCGATCAGACAAATATTGATTTGGTGTCCTTTTATGCATTAGTAAAAAAGCCATAACCAGGTGTTGGTCACTCCCTGAGCCCCCCATCGTACATGAATGGATGGATGTTGTTAATGAGATGTACCAGATAGAAAGAAAAACTTTCATGCTTAATCTCCAGAGCAAGAAACTCACCAACAAATGGACTAAAATGGTAGAATACATTCAAAAAACTGTAAGATAGGACTTTGTTGAAACAATATAACCTCAATAATAACTCAACGTGGAAACCCAATAGCTGCACCTTCTCCTCTCTGGTCTATCTCATGTGTCACTGTCTACACATGTAGATAGTGACACATGACACACGCTAGGAAAAGAGAAGGAAATGAGACATAAAGGAGGGCATGGCAAATGAACAGCTGGTACTCATAGTCACTCCAGAGCTTGAACAATCAGGGATGCGCCTGCCATTACTCATGCAGTGCATCTTTTCCCATTTTTGTTATGGCATGTGTTATAGTTATAGATGTATCAGCCAAATTCAGCATTAATCCTACAACCTTTAACTGTGCTAAAAGAGGCACAGAGGGTGGACAGTAAACTCAGGTGTGATGGGCATGTTACCTGCATGATGTTCATTCTCACCCGGCCCCTCTTGGAGATGTCCATGGCCTGGAAAGCTCCTGGATCACAAATAGAGTTTCAGCTAAAAGCCTCACATATACACAGACTTTTTCAGATTTGAATACATTTTTATTTTATCTTTTCAACTTACTGAACATATTTTCCAGACGAACGATGCAGGTGAGGTAGTCGTCAAAGTCGATGTCGTACTTGTCGTCTGCAAACCTCAAACCAACCAGCTGCAGGAGACTGTTGTTAAGGTGCATGCCTGCGATGAAACGGAGCAACATTTAGTTGTAAGATCCTTTTGAAAATACTTTATTATGGATGTCATATTGTTCCTGTTACTGGATTCAAAAGTCTCAAGAAAGCTCCTCTCACTGTCTTCTCCACAGCCTGTTACTACTGGAATTAACATATAATTTCACAGTTTTATTGGGTGAAAAACAAATCAGTGATCAAACAATGTCCCCTGAAAGACGTTAAAAATTACATTCAAGCATTTAGTCTTTTCTGATATTTTTGAATGTGGAAATCATTTCATATTTCTAAAAAAGCTGTAAAATATGAGGGGAAACTTTATAAAGTATATACATAACATATACAGTATGTATATTTAATTGTAAAAGCATGAAGACACTATAAACAAAGATGACACAAAGATATGACATATGATATGATTTTTTTTTATGGTATTAGGAAATAGGTCCACTTTGACTTTGACATGATAAACATGTTTCGTACAAATTGTGACGGGAAACAAATATTATGAAGTTAAAACTCAACTGTGCCGCAACAAAAGTTGATAAAACTAAAAATCACCTCCATTGGCTGTGATGAAATACACCTTGAAAAACAGCATCAACATATCACTCAGTCACAAATTAGAGTACTTTCTTAGTTGTGCTGCTTTAGGTTTAGACTGCCAGAAGACATTACTGAGAACCTATCATTGATTCAACGTGGATACATTATTTTGATAGGTGATATAGTGGTTAGCACTCACAGTGAGTGTACAGTAAGTTTGCATGTTCTCAGGTGTACGTTAACTTCTTGATCTAAATACGTGTAAATTTGAGTGTGTGTGTGCTCTCCATCGATGGACTTGTGGGATTGTTAAACATGTTTAAGGGCCATAAGAGAAAATTGTTGCAGTGGGCACTGCATAACATGAATCATAGTGGATTAAACATAATAGTCTGCACATCTGCTCAACAGGCACGCAGTATTCAGAGTAAAATACATGTGGACAATCTTCCTTTGAGAACACTCAGCTGTAAATTCAGGACAAATATTTTACCTGCAGGCTCAGTGGCTGGGTTTGTGCTGTGCTTTTAGTTTTGTCATATGCCATTCAGACTAATTAGACCAAGCATTGATGCCAATGCAACAGAATCTTATAGAAGAAAATACTCAATTTGACACATCATGTAATCTATGGAGAATGTGTATGAAAACACTGAACAATCTGAATGAACTCTGAAAAGAAAGTATGTTAACTCCAACCTGCAGCTTTGAGAGCACTGCGAAGCTCGTATGATGACATCTTTCCCGAGCGGTCTGTGTCGAAGGACAGGAAGAGCATCTGCAATTACACAAGTTTGTCTTTAACATCACAAGCCTTAAGAAGCTTTTTAATTTACAGTTTCTCCACAAGAATCAACACATACGATCCATTTCTTCATCTTCTCCCAGAAGACCTTAAACTCTTGGAATTCCAGCATCCCTGTGTTGTCCACCTGGTTTAATGTGTCAAGGAAAAACTTACAGAATATAAAACATCTAAAAATCCTCCGACGTGCATTGTGTTATCAAAGGATACATCCATGAGGTTGATGATACTGTGGCAGGTGTGGAGGCTCAAGCCCTCAAACTTGATTTCTTTTCCTGAAGAGAAAGGTTTGAAAAAAGTTTCAGAACATAAAATTTGTAACGATTTGTTACATAATCTTTGACCACTAAAGGTAGGTCCTAATTCTACTATTGGTCGTTAGTCACCATTCATGCCCTGTTGAAGTGTCCTTGAGCAAAACACAGAACTCCAAAGTACCTCCAGTTTCTCCGGTAGTGATAAAACATGTGGCATAATACATGGTATAACTTTTTTGTTTAAAATTCCATCAATAATTCAACACAACTGAGTCCTCATTTTGCAGGTAATATTTTTAAACATTTAATGTTTATCCCACATATATTAACATTCTTGTCAAATATTGTTCCGACTTAATCAGTTTGTGTGCTAAAAATCTCAAATCAACATTCCTGCATGCAAGAAGAAAGCAGGCATTCAGTGTGAAAACAATCAAACCTTTTTTGTTCTTGTCTGAATGAGTTGTTTGTTATAGTAGGACTACAGTCAACATTTTCGTATTTTCTTAAATATAAATGTGATGTTTTTTTTAACTTCCTCAACAAAACACTTGTTTAAAGAGCACATTAAAGAAAAACATCACAGTTAGTTTCATTTAAGCAGCTAATCGAAGCTGCTATGGAACTCATTACATGCCAGATTGTCCCTTCACACATGCAGCCTGAACAGGTCAATAAAACTTTCAGTAGAAACAAAGAAATCAAGTATAAGGACAAGTTGGAATTGTTAACAGTCACTCACGTCTGCTGAGAACTCCATTCAACATCTGCTGAAGCTCTCTGACAGAAATAGCCTTATCCTGTGGAAATAACAGGGAAAAGATGATAACTTAATACAAATCATTGTGAAAATAAATAAAATTCCCCAAAACCTGCCAAACTTTTGAAATACATTTTTTTTTAAATAGAAAGTTTTATATCACAATATTACAACTAGAGTTGGGAAATTAATACAAATAGACGCCAATAACCAAGACAATTGCTTGATTAGTAAAAAAAGAAAAAGAAAACTAATTTCATATTTTACCAATTACCATGATATATCGAATGATGTCACATTATTTAGTATCTTATCATGTTGTATTGCATGCTTCATCGGATATTGAATTGTATACTATCTAACTAATCATATTGTATCACGTACTATTACATCACTTTGTATAGAATTGTATCACATTGTATAGCATCATATTACATATTGCATATCATATTGTATCGTATGATATCCCATTGCATTGTGCTGTGTTGTATAGTATCGTATTGAATAATATCAAATTCTACTAGTTTGTACTGCACCGCACTGCAACGCATCATTTTGTATAGTATCGTGTTTGTATGGAATCATATATGATATGATATGATATGATATGATATCATATCATATCATATCATATCATATCATATCATATCATATCATATGGAATCGAATTACACCATCTTGTAATCTATTACAAGCAGTGTCTTACAGGGTAAAACTTGAAAAAGCTTATGTAGGACGCAGAGAAATACAATTGAACGATGAAGGAAGCTGCAGTTTACTTACATCACCAGCGAGCTGGTCAAACAGCCTTCTAAGGCCTTTCTCCTCATCTGTTTCTTCCTCCGGAGAGCTGGGTGGAGGTGGCTGGAGGAAACAACTTCAGCATCAGTAAGAGATAACTCTGCTGTCTATTTGACAAAAAAGGTTAGCTTTGCACTAAGTGGCCTACTTACATCTGGCAGGTCAGCATCGATGGTGTCCCCCATTTCTCTGTGGAACATAACCACAAGTAACTGAGACAGCTGATAGGGCACAATAATTGTTATTCTTACCAGACTACATAAGAAAAATCTAATTTAACATAGCATATTTAAAGCTAACGTTATTAAAATTAACTCAGACAAATATGGGTTATTTCTTAAATGCCTGTACTGTAATTTTTAATGCACTGAAAAGTCCATGACAAAGAAGACACTCACAAAGCTGTTGCCTTCTTCTCAGAGAAGACTCGGATAAGGAAGTCGGCCTCTTTGTGTGGCTGGAAGGTGGTGGGGACCAATACGTAATCTCCTGGAGGCAGCGTGAAGCGCTCTGACACCTCACGCATGTTGATGTAGGTCTTGCTGCGAGCCATGGACCCATTGTACCTGAAGAAGTCCTTCGACAAATAGTCGTCATCTTTTGGTGCCTGAACAAACACATGACAGAAAAATAGATGGGATTAATATTGTATCAACTAAACTAAATATGTTTAATAGTATGTGTAATTCCAAAAAAGAAAACAAATAATTAATAAGTGCAAAATATACTAAAATGTGTAATAGCCTGAAATTACATGTGTAACAATCCAAAAAGATGTTCCAGAGAGATCTATATTAGGCCCCCGGGTATTTACAAGACTTGTTCTGAACAAGTTAAAATGTAGATGAAATCAGAGTTGGATGATGTGGAAATCATCCAAACCATTAGTTTCTTTGAAATTAGAACACTTAAGAAACTATGAACTGCTTTTGTGTACAGTATTTGAAGTATTTTGGCCTATTTGAAACAGGACCGTTAACAGAGTTGTGGAAAGCAGAACAACATTTTCACCTACTAATCTGGTTAAATACCCAATGTGCCAAAAGGTAGGTAACAGAAATGGAGATAATTTCACAAATAAAACAACAGATGTCACTGCTAAACTGACCGACAATGTAGTAAAATCTGAAATCGCAAAAGACAATTCTCTGTATGCAAGGATCAAGGGAGTTTGTTCCACCTTCCTCAGCTAGCACTTCAACAAAGAAGCACACAATTGTGTCTTGGAAATCACTGCATAGACTCAGTGACATCTCCAAAAACATGTTCACTGACATTAGTTTATTGATGTAAACACAAATGAAACTCAACAGACCTACGAGATACGGAGAGAGCCTGAAATCTCAGAACAAGAACCGATTTTACATCAAGTGTCAAACTACATTAATCTACAAGGCCAAATGCAGCTCAGATTGCTCTTGACTGGTCCATCCATCCATCCATCCATCCATCCATCCATGCGTCCATCCATCCATCCATCCATCCATCCATCCATCCATCCATCCATCCATCCATCCATCCATCCATCTTGTTTGTCAGTTGGTTACTTAATTGAAAAATTCCCCCTGAGTTTGTGCAAATACGAACAAAACCCAATAAAATGAGTTTACATTGAGCCTTTTGGAACAAAATATCTTTCAAAAGCAGCATTTTGTATCACTCAATGTGCATGTATGCATGAGCTCTAATGAAAAAACCATGACGTGATCCAATGATTCAATGTGAAATTCTAATTTTACCAACTGGGAACATTAAAAAAATTAGGAAGAAAAGAAGAAAATATGAAAAAAGAATTTTCTTTTGTTTCATCTCACTGTGGAGCAGATTGACAATGCCATGTAAAAAAACAAACAAAAAAAACAAGGGAGATGTTACCCTCAGTTCTCTTCTGACCTTGTACATTGCGAAGCCGATGGTCTGCAGGTCCTGGCCTTCTTTCCTAAGCTTTCTTCTGTCCTTCTGCAACAGAGCGACCACCACGCTGCACACATCATCGTCATCATCGGCATCCTGTAACTTCATCTTGAACTGCGGGTTGGTCCAGAATGTGTCTGGAAAAGAGAACAGCTGTAAACAAGTAATTCTCTAATAAGTCTCTATACTTAGGCTTCAACTGTCATAACTGTTATTCTTAAGAATTGGAGCTTCTTTACATTTCTAATTCATTAACATCTTCTGAAGTTAATTCCAGTTTTATAATATAATATAATATATCAAAGTGAACTACAATCACCCTGCACTTATCTTTAAATGTCATGTTGGGAAACGGCATTTTTCTGACTATTAAATAACACTGAAACACTCCAAAATTAATTCCCTCAGAGTGATCCTCACATACTGTGTTAGCAGCAATAGGTTATTTGCATATTCAAAGCATTTTTCCATGCAGATTAGATCCGGTGGTCTCACCAATGTAGTTCCTGCAACCTCCAGCGGTGGAGCCACGAATCCAGCTTCCCTCCAGAACCTCCACCTCCCAGTGTCGCTTGGTGTTGTCGGTCAGGGCATCAGGGGTCATGTTACAGATCTCCACCTTATCATAGTTCCTCTTGAAGTCTTCAAATTCCATCCTGAAGTCACAGATATCTTATCACTGTGCAATAGCTACCACTGATCATCCCCACACACATAAAGGAGACATAGTGTGGTGGATTTCTTTTCTTCTCAACTACACTGGACTGTTTTGGTTAATTGATTATTCTGAATAGGTTGTTGGTAATTGTGTATGTCTCTGTTAGACCCACAATGGTCGGTCAATCTGTTGACGTTGGTGAAGTCTGCCTATTGCCCTTTGGCGAAGCCCCGCCCCTGAACTCAAACAAAGTCAATAGCATTTAACTACTAACTGCCTCGACTCGTACAAACATTTTCAGCTCCACAGAGAAGCATTAGACCTCGCAACTTTTTTGTTGTTTTCTGAGACATTTAAGGAATTTTAGATGTAAAAAGGGTCAAAGGATGTGCCTCGGGCACATGTGAGAGCAACACGAAGAATACCGAAAGCATAAAAAACTGGGTTTACTTTATCCCATTTCCAAAACCCAAACAAAACATGGACAAATGTCTCCAAAAGATTAAGCTGTGTGGCAGACCACACAAACTTACCACAAGATAGACGGACGGACAGATAGATATCTTATTTCCACACCAATCATCACTCAGCATAGTTAAACCTAACTAATCTTGCAAACTGAGGCCATTAGATGAATGAAAGCAATTTCTCATTGTGATTTATTATTATTTGGGGGTAGCGACAAACCATAACACATGTGAATAGTACTCCCCACAAATTCTTTAAATATGCTCGTGGCATATCATCTTTGTAAATAAAAACTTTCTGGCAGAGATCATCAACATGACCAAAACTGAAGATGAGATCACACAATGGTGAGATTTCAACCTCATTTATTGCACATGGCTTACCAGAATTCACCGTCTTCTGAGTTGTTCAGGATGCGGCTTTTGTCTGCCCGGTCTACATAATCCCACTCTGATGACCTAAAACAGAAAAAAAAGAAGAAAAAAAAAAAACACGACACAATCTCTTAACAAAGGAACCATGTACAGGCTTTACCTTCCTGAGAATTCAAAAGAGTTAAAATGTCAAAGAAGACTATGATAAGAAACTTTCTATATTCTGGACCAGACATGGGAAACTGCTCAGTGTTTCTTTCTATGATTGTTTGGCTTCATGTTCTCTCAAATCTGAGGTCGGAGAAGGTGTCTACAAGGGTCTGCAGGGGTCTGGAAAACCTCATCTGCACTCTGGTCAGTTTGAAAACGAAGGCCTCAGTTCAATTGCATGTGAAACCTGGTACAGTTGTTGGACTATCAGGTAGAACTGAAACAAGAAGTTAGGTTCGTCACAGTCTTTTTCAGTAAATGTCTGCATTATATTTGTGTACAGGTTAACATGCTGGATAGTTCACTGCCTCACCTGGTGCTCATGAGGGAAAGCTTCTTGTGAAAAAGCAATTATTAAAACCACAAATCACAAAACAGCACAAAGTTTTCTTGTTTTTGTTTTGTGAACAACTGAACTGAACCAGATGGATTTCTGTCAATCAACAAGATGGATTGTCCTCTGCCTTGTGCTTTTTCCAATTTTTTGTCTATTAGTTATTAGAGCACCCCAAAAGAGCTGATGTTGTAATTTTGCAAATATTGTTCCTTGGGTGTGGTCCACTTTAAAAAGGTGCAGTGTGAAACTGAGCCAAACCAAATGAAGGTATTAATGGATTCCAGCACTCTCCACCCAATCAAATAGACTTTCCTGAATCCAAAGCCAAAAGATTGTGAACCATTGATCAAGATTACTGGCTAAACAAGCCAGCTACTGGGAATTTTATATATAGTAAATGTATTTTGACAAAGCAGAAATTCACGTGTGAGTTTGTATGTTATGTAGATCCCTTCACCACATGTTGTAGTTCAAGCTTCACCTGCAGATTGGAGGAAACACATCATAGTATTCTCTAATACTAGTCAAGCTGCATCACATTGACTACATTTTTCTTATTAAAACTATAAAACTGTGATGGATCTGACACTGGCAGGATTGTTTGCACTTACACTTGATTGTAAAGTAACGTGCCAGTGATTTGTCTATATTTTGCTGTATATTACACTGAACCACATAAATATTTGTCATTGAGATTAATGTTTGTTATAAGTGTTGCAATCATTGTTTCCACTTGTGCTCTGGCAAATTGTTGTCATTTGGAATATGTTTGATACATATTTTGCCTGAAATGTGTCATCAGCAAGTAGATTCACACTTGTGGATCAATAAAATGACTTAAATGGCATGAAGAAGCTCAAGTACATCTTTTGTTTGGACGTTGTGTTACTAAAGGTGAATTGACGTTGATGCAACTGAATGGTGTTTACCGGAATGGTTAGGAGGAAATCTGTGAAGAAACCCACAGGAGAGCATGTTTCCATTGTCAGTATCCCTGTTTTCCTGAGATGACACTTATTATTGAATTTCATTGTAATATACATGTGAGGAAGATCCGTTCAAATGATAATAACAAGTGATAATGAAGGTATGTTACAAGAATATATCTGTAAAACTAATCTGTTATAGAACACTTTAGTTCTATATGTTCTGAAATTGTTTAAAAGGTTCTTTAACCTTACTTGTCACTCCAGGGGCCGTTCCACTCCACCTGGCCCCAGGGGTTTCTGATCCGAATCAGCTTCACCTTTCGACCTCTGTAGTTTACCTTAAAAGCAAACAGTCCTGGAGGTTTAATACAGATTTAATTCATTATATTGTGAAATAGGTATAAGTTCTGCTTGTTGCTGTTAATTGTTGCCGTTTTAATTGAGGGATTTGGTTGAAGTTCTTAACCCCAAAGTTTATAAATCACTAATTGCAGATAAGTAATCACTATAGACACTGTATAAAAAGCAAAATAAAACAAAACATGTCTGCTATTTTATGATGGGATGCAATAGCTTGTTTCATTCACTGCCATCAACAAAACTAACTAACCAACCAACTAAGTAACTAGTGTCGTGCATCTCATGCAGGTCAATGCAGTAAAAGGTGACTTTCAAATGATTGACAAAGTAATAAAAAGCAAAAAAGTAAGAGGGGAAATAAAAGAGAAAAAAAAGAAAGAAAAAAAAAAAGCAAGGACAAAAATGATAACAACAAGACAATAATATAAATCAAAAAGTATAATATAAAAACACAAATACAGAATAAATAAACTATTGAAATGACAAAAGCAATGTAGAAAGAGACAAAGACAAAAAAGAAAATTAGATAAAGAAATATACATTGAAAATGAGACAACATGATTGATGCTCAAATGTACTTGGATTCAGAAATAATGTGTAAATCTTTTGGAATTACAAGTCAACTTAATGGACAGCTTTGGAATCTGTACTGATTTTGCAGCAGGAGTAAGATGGAAGAGCAAAGATGTTCACTGCTGATAGAGTTTCTATTCTAAAATCAATAACTTACCTCCTCCAAGCCTGTGATAGAGTAGGCGTGTCCCTTCACCAGGCCGGTGGACGTCTTGGCCTCAGATTCTGCAGAGCTAGAGATCTGGAGAAAAACACAACACCTTGAGGACAGGGGTCTTAAAACTGAAGAGGTGTTTACTGTGGCAAGATGACAAAGATTAAAACATTTAATTAAGAGGTTTTATTTTTAACTTAACGCTTTTACATCAATAGAGCATCCCATCATGGAACCTCGGTTCAGGGCCTTCTTCATGATGGCAAACAGGTTGTCCGGAGCATTCTTGGTTTCGTAATTTTCCCCCACACCGCCGGTGAAATCCTCCATGGCCTCCATGGTGCTGCCACCTTTCAGTGACTCGTAACTGCCGTGCATCCTGAAACAGACAGACAAACTTTACAGTCTTGGGCTCTCTGAGTCTGTGTGATAGGCTGGTGACCTGTCCAGCGTGTACTCTGCCTTCACCCATGCTCAGATGGGCCCCAGTGAACACAACCCCAAACTCCCTGAGGTGATGCAGAACATGACTGGATGGATTGAAAACCTCTTAGTAGACAACAACAGAATAATAGAATCCTGAAAGTCCTTCCAGACTTCTGGTTGGAAGTCAATATATACCACTGATATTATTATTGATGATATATTGATATAAATATATCAATATTTAATGATAACAATTATTATTTTATAATTTCTATATTGAGCTATTTCAACTATTCACAAAAAGTAAGGAAATCTGTATTTGGTAAATCCAGTTAAAAAAAAAAACAAATTAAAACACTTCTCATCTAACATTATTGGAAGTCTGATTGTTTGCCTTCAAAAATATACTACATCTGCAGGGAACATGCATTTGTGGCATGAGGAGCAGGATCAGTCATATTGGCCAAAATCACCTCTGCCCGTGTCAAAGGGTGTTTCATTGGTTTGCTTTGTTTGTTTTGTTTATTCTCACTTCAATCATCAGATCCACCAAATGACAATGGAAAGAAATGAAAAGCTTAAAAAAAGAAATAATCAGGTTTTCAAACAGTGAAAGATCTATGAAAAAGAAGCTGGGAGGGGGGCAGGAGGTGGCGGGGGGTGTATGCTGCAATTTGGGGTGGTTATGCAAATGTTGTATTTTGGTGTTGCATCATCAAATAAAAAAAAACATGTATCCAGGGTGGAGATGGGGAATAAAACTTTGGATTGTAAAGATGTAGTTTTGGCACCATGTGCTGATAACCAAATGATATAAATGGACTTACTTGGCGTAGGCTTTCTCCAGCAGGGCACTCCAGAACTCATTGTTGGAGGCGGAGTGAAGCATGATGAGATTGTTTCTGACTGTCGGCAGCCTGTCGTCCACCACCACGTCCAGCCACTTGTTGTGCTGCCAGAACTGAGGAGCAACACAGAAGGTCAGTCAGTCTGAACTGGTACGAAAGTAAAATCGTCATGTCAAAATGACAAAATTCAGTCAACAGAGAGTGTAACTAACATCCTGTCTGAGTTGACAGAAATACTCAAATTCTGTATTTAACCATTCATGGGCAAAGCATCCATAAATCATTAGTTCAAACTTCTTTTTTTGTTGTTCAAAAGTAACTGCTATAACTCATAAAAAAATTTCATAACATGCACGTTTTCTTATTTTAAAAAAAGCCTTAGGTTTTTGAGGACATTCATTGAGATGTGTAGTCAATTTTTTTTAAACTATAAATTGTAAGTTTGGTCAGTTTTATACTTATGCAGTTCAACACTGTTTATTACAAATAAAACAATTTTTTTGTAATTCAGTGAGACTAACTTTAAATAGTCACGTCTGTAAGAAAAAAGTGAAATATCCTTTAACAACACTGAATGATGTTGAAATTTTCTATTTAAAAGTACAACAAAATAAACTTTTACAAAAAATTATTTAATGAACAAATTATACTTCTTTCCTTAAGTAAACATATATAAAAAAAGTGGTTTTAAAGTATACCCAAAAAAACATTTTTTTAAAATTATTAAAAAAGTGTAACTTTATTAATAAATATGGTATTTTTTTAGACATCTTAAGCATTTTCTGGTGAGGACACACACACACAGAATTATATCCAATTTATAGACTTTCGGTTGTGAAATATGTCAGATTTTTGGCAAAATAATAGTTTTCAACAACTTCTGTAATGTTAGTATATATTATATAACATAAAAGGTTTTCTAGATTCAGTTCAAAGAGTATTCAAAGATATTGTGAGAGAACCGTCTGGGTGCGGTATGCCAATGACTAACTTAGAATAGGCTGAGGTGAACCCTTCTTTACTGCACAATGAACTCCCATTGGGTCACCTCATTCATGTTGTTTTCAATGAGGCTGGATTACTACAGAAATTATTCAATAATGACTCATCATGCAACATTAGCATAATTAAAGTTTACAAGTTCCTAAGTAAATATTTAGCGTGAACCAAAACCCTTTGTTTCAGACGAGAACTTTCCTTTTGGTGAATTTATTAGGAAATCAAACAAAGCAGAAAGCAACAGTCTCTCCTTTGACTCTGACAGGTTGTGTGAATGAAGAGTTAAAGTGAGAAAACACAGACGGTTGCTTCATTTGTTTAGTATTACTGTTTGGTATTTGTGTAGCTAATCTGGTTGGCGATCGTCCTTCTTGGGTGAGGCACGTCGTCTGTGCATTATGCAATAATAATTATCCACCAGAATTCATCGAAGCCATTTATCAGCTGCTGAGGGACACACACATGCCTGTACGTATGCACACACGCACACACGCATGCACGCACACACAAACACACACATAGAGTCATGCCTATAACTATGCTTATATATCTATATCTTAAGATCCCCAGTGATGGACGAAATCATCAATGAGTAAACAAGGGATTGATATAAATGAACAAATTAAGTAACCAACTGACAAACAAGATGGATGGATGGATGGATTGTTGAATTTGAAGGGATCGTACCCGGAAGTGGAAGATTCCAGCATATCTGTGGTCAAACTCCTGGTCTCGTGGAATGACTCGGTTCATGGCGTCTTTCTTCAGGGTGAGTGAGGCGATAGCTGCCAGGAGCCAGCAATCCCCTGTGCACAGGACAAGGACAAGTAAATTAGCTAAATATGAGAGAAGGGATGAAAAAAGCTCCAAATGTATGGCATGAGTACTCAACAACCAACAACAAACAAACAAACAAACAACTTGTGCATACCCAGTACTTACCCAGCTGTCCCTGGCAGATATCTGTCCTGTTTGCATCGCCCACGATTAACTTTGGGTTTTCACAGATCTCCTGCAAAAAACAAAAAACAAAAAACAAGACACAGGTTTGCTCCTTTTCTTTTTTTTTTTTTCTTAATAGCAGGTGGCAGGAGAGGTGACACTGCTGCCTTCCATAGGTGTGTTCACATTCCAAGCATGTTAATCAGCCTGAAATCCCAGTTACTGCGACACAGAATACACACTACATGCAAGCAGCTGAAACATTCACTCTGACAGGAACGCCCAACACAGAAATGTGTAGTAACTGTAACGAACATGAGTGATAAGTCTTGAAGTTTACTCTGGCCACGTCGGTGATCCTGCAGGCTCGGCATGACGGACAAGAATGTCTAATAAAAACGTTTTCTTAGTAATAGAAACAAAAATCAAGGGAGTTCACACAGATGTTTTAGCAGGTAAAGTGAATGTTCAGACACAACTTTATTGATCTCAGAACATTTTCAATGTGAGTAACATTGAGATTTATATAGATAAAGCCTGCTCCGAGGAGTTTTCCCTTGGCTCTATTTACACTGCTCTCTTGCAGAACTGGTTTTGCAGCTACAACTATGAGTACCTAATTGCTTTTTTACATTGAAAGTAATAAAAACGAAGTTCAGTTAAACTTTCACCTCATTTATAAGTCAATTATCTGTGCTAATGTAACAGCTTCCACCAACGCTCATACAGTGATCTGTCTCACAACTTTGGTGTGGGTTTGAATCAAGCAGGAACTGAATCCTCGTGAAGCAGACCACAGCCTGCTTCTGGTTCACGCGTCTCCTTAAACGCTTTCATTTAACATTTAAAAACAAGCCCCTATACATATTAACTAATCATTTTATGAGCCATCTTAACTAGAAAGCTCAGCTGCCTGTTCAAAGCAAACAATTCAAACGTCAAAACCTCAAGTTGACTACATTTTTTGTGTGCAACTTAAGTCAACAAAGCAAGTTTGACTGATGTTTTCAGAGTAAAAAAAAAACTCAGACTGCAATGTAAAATTTAAATGAACTCACATATAGGTGCTAGAAAAGCTGACTTACGAGTTATTTTAGCTTTATCCAGCTAATTTTTTTCAAAAGAAACTATAACAATTTACATATTCCAACACCTTTATTAAAGATCTTTCCACCAATTCCGCTTTTCAAAAACAGAAATCCCAAAGGTTCCATACCTTGGGCCTCTTCCATTCAATGTTGACAGGCGTGCTCTGGCTGTAGAAGAGCGAGGCGTCAGCTGCGGGGAAGTCAGGGTCCTCAAACAAGACGCCGTTCTGCAGACATTCCTGCCGCAGCTCATCAAAAGACTTCCCGTCCCACTGCGTATTCACGACCTGCAGGGACCCCGAGCCCTTCCCCGACAGAGTGGACTGAAGAGGCATGTTCTTGTGTCAGAAGGCTCGCTGAGGTGTGATGGAGAAAGTCGCCTGCTGCGTGTTTGGTGCGGGGAGGAAGCCTGTGGGTAGAATGGGTAGGGCTGCATGGTGCACACCCTTCAGACAGAAACTGGTTTATCCTCCTGCTGCAAACCTCACCCCTGGTGACGCTCTCTCTCTGTCTCTCTCTCTTTCTCGGCTTGGCCAGCAAGACAGGAAAGATTCCTTCCTATAGGTTTGGCAACAGATGCACCAAATACCTAAGAATGGTGTCAGTCAGATCTTTGAATGGGATGTTTCTCTCACAAGAAAGAAAAGCAGAAAGATGTGCAGTGTTGCTCTAAAATAGGCTGCAGGTTGTAAGAACAATCGATTGATTGCATTTCTTTGTATAGCAACCTTTCAGTGTATACCCTACGGAAAGTGACATCACAGATCATTTCCAGGTGAAGCTGCTGTGGCCTCTCTTCTCTTTCTTCTCAGTTTGGTAAGAAGAGGCCACAGTGGTAGAAGGACGCTGCTCAGCTCAGTCCATTTCAGATAAAACTAGCTGGAAAAATACTTTGGTGGTGTTACCTTCATTGAAAGCCGCAAGTTCATCTCATCTCAGAGGACTTCGTTCTGTCATCAGTTGGCAGCTTTGTCTCCACTAATGTCAACATCCAACATAACAGGTACTTTCAACAATGCTTTGAGTCTTTTTCACAACATACGGCACTATTGTCACTGAACAAAATAAGCTCATACCCCCGACAGAAAAGTCTCTAAACAGTTTGGATCCCAGCTTCATTTTTACTACAATCCAATGTCACATTAAGCTCATCTTAAACAGAAAAGCATGAGGCTCCACACACATTAAGAGAAGTATTTATTCTACATGCATATTTTGAAGTACCTGGAGAAAACCTTTGAATGGTGAGAAGCAAACACCTCATAGAAAGGCCTGGTCTGTGTCTGAACCTAGAACATTCTTGCTGTGAGGCAAGAGCCCAAACCACTGCCTCACTGCACCACTTTCATCTCATTTTTGCACGTATATATACATATATATATATATAAACATACATTTAGTTAGTCTTTCTCCATGTTCTAGAAAGGCACCATGTGCTTCCTGCGTTGCACATCTCAATCCATCTCACAATCCAACACAAGTTGACTCACTCCACAATCTGCTGTAAGGTGTGCATTTCATTACTTGATTTATGTCTTTTGAAAGTTCTTGAAAAAGAGACATATGTGATGAAGGTGGGTGGGTTTGGTACTACAGGTCTTAGCATATACCATTTTTTTCTTCTTTAAAAATATCTTCCTTAAAAATATGTATTATAATGATAACTGAATGAGCCAGGGTGTCAAATATGAGGTTCCACTCCGGCCAAACAAGCAAATTGTAAAAACAAAAAATCACAACGAAAACAACTGCCAGAATGATTTATTGAAATTAGATTTAAGTTGGGATTGTAGTAATTTTCCATATTAATTATCAGTTTTTTTTTTAATGAAATTATAGACATTTTCATCACATGTACTGTGGGACACAAGGAAGAAAAGCTTAAATATAAAGGTTATAATAGCACAATTTTACCATTTCAACCCACTGAAGATGAGATTGTTCTGTGAGTGGCAACTCAACTAAAATGTGTTTCACAACCTGAATTCTTCTATACAATCAGTTCATTTTTTTTAAACATGGTGGAAACCTGATGATCCATTTGTTTTTTAAGCAACAAGTTCTTCCCCTGCACACACAATTCTAACACAACTTCAGTCTCACCTTCTGTTTTATTTCTTTCTAACATAATTTGGCAGCTATTTCTCCTCTAATATTCCAACATATACTTAACCTCAGATGCAGCATCAGCCACTGAAAATGCTCTGATTTTAATGTCTTCACATGTTTTATTTCCAAATCGACATGTCAAGGTTTGCAGACACAAAGACGACCAAGGTAAAGAAAATAAAAAATGATCCGCAACTTGTGGAGATTTCCTCCGTTTGTGCTGAGAAGTCTGTTGTCTCAGTCCTAGTTCATGGTCCCTGAGGATGGATGCTTGTCTCAGAGCGTTTCTTGATGGTTTTGAGGCGTGTCTGCTTCACCTCTGTTACCAGACGCAAGGCCGTCAGGTGTGACAGCCACATTCCTGCCGGTCCGCCACCGAATTCCTGTCATTGCTGAGGGTGAGTTCACATTATACAGCGGTGTGTGAGCAGACGTGTAGATTTGTTCCAGCCACTCAAAATGCCGGTGATCTTTAATCAGATCAAAGCCAGAGAGAAGCCTGCTGCGTAACTGAGCAGAGCAAGCATCTGCTTTCAAAACCTTCAAAATTAGACTCGTCTGATTATTTTCTCACATTTTCAAAATTGAAGGAGACCTTCTCATCTGACTTTAGCTGTCACTTACATGGAAACTTAAACAAAAATGTCACAACTATCAGTGTGACAGAGGGGGCTGAACTCAAAGTAGAACAAGTAAATCAAGTCACCACCCACGTTTCACATCTCCTCTTTGCCTGCGCACTAAAAGAGGATGGTTCATTTCCTAGTTAATTTCATTCATTCATTCAGCTCCTGCAGGCAGCAGCAGCAGATGCCGTCTCAAAACAGCGACACATGAAAACTGAGACTGCATCGTTTAAGACATCAATTTTTTGCTACTATAATCTATTAATCCTTTACAAACATGTATATGTATGTATTAATAAATTAATAATAAACAAGACCTTCCAGATACATTTTACAAGATTTTCCTCATCATCAGAAATTCACTCTCCCCCTACAAGGAACTTAAAATCTTTCAGATTCCACTTTGTCTTACCAACTCTTTAACTCTGGACTAATCAATTAAAATCTTCCCTCTTTGGCATCTTTAAAGATGAATGATATAATTCAGGTAATCTGTTATCCTGGACTACAGACTACTTGACAGAGCGACCTCGGTTTATCAGGTTGTCTTTAAAATGATGAGGACCAGCACTGGCGGTACACAAGTTACTGTTCTAGCACCTTTCCTGTTCACGCTCCACACAGCAGACTTTCTACACAACACGGAGTCCTGTCGCATGCAGAAATACTGAGATGATACCGACACAGTGGTCTGTATCTGGAGCAGGAGTACAGGGACCTTGTGGCTGCTGTCTCCACCTGAAAACAACCAAAAGTGAGATGGTGGTTAACTTCAGAAAGAAGACGGCTCCCCATCTACCAGTCTCCACACAGGGAGGGAACACTGCGGTGATGCACACCTACAAATACCTTGGTGTGACTATGGATGACAAACCGTAGTGGTCCCCGAACACCGACGCCCTCTACAGGAAGGGGCAGAGCCGTTTGTTCTCCGCGAGGACTCTGAAGTCCTTTGATGTGTGTGTGGAGATGATGGCCATGTTCGATCACACGGTGGCCAGCGCGTTCTTTCTTCGCTGCAGTGTGCTGGGGAGGCAGTCTGACAAATAAAAACAACAAAAGGCTGGACTAGCTAATCAAAAAAAGTGGACTCAGTGCTTGGTCGGAGATTGGACCCACTTAGAGATCATTTTTGTTTATTCAATTTCCCATTTTAACTAATTTAATGTAGATTTTAACTTACTATTTTGCACTTTAACTTGTTCTATTCATGTCCATGCAACACTGTGTGAATGGAAGTGTGATTGACATTTTAGTTTTCTTTTGATGAGCTCCGGTTATTAATAGAGTGCCATCCAACTATCCATCTATTGTCCAAATAGTAATCCACTGACTGTTGACATATTGTGACTGCTTTGTTTTCACTGCTCGTAGTTCCTTCATTTATATTTTCATTAAGATATTGTGTATTCTAGAGTTTGTTTTTTATTCTCCTGCAGTTTGGTTTCATCTTCTTGTAATTCTGTAGTATTCTTTTGTACAAATAAAGAAAAATATTCCTTTTTATGACCAATAAAATACATAGTTAATAAAGTCAAATTAAGTTTTTCAAGTATAAAAAAAAACCCACACAGAACACTGCAGTTTTTTGTGCTCAATATCAAATCCATATTTCTTCTCCATCATACCTGGGCACAAATTTAAACTTATCTTCCCATTTAGATGGAACAGAAATAGTAATATGTTACAATTACATTCAGTTGTAAATAAATGTTTTATTCTCCACTTCTTCATCTCTGTCTCAATCAAAAGCCATTAAACAGAAAGCATGCTGGGAAAAGATCGCCTAAAGCAAGTGTGCGTTTAACTGATGTGTGTTTGACATCAAATACAAAAGATGTGGAGTTCAAATAAATTCTGTTATTTATTTTGGCCTCTGGGCAACAGAAAGAAACAAAACTTCACCAACAGTGAGTGAAAAAACAAACAAACAAAAAAACAAACTAAACTTCCAGACTGGAAACCAACAGTCAGAACAGTCAGACTCAGTAAGACACCTTCCAGGAAGATGAACTCTTTGTTTTTAAGCCCTCATTCAGCTTCAGCCAAGATATTACAAAAATATATTTACACTTTTTAAACATTGCACAGTTACTGACACAGAAAAACGTCCGAGTATTAGACTGTGAGCAGTAGAATACTGAAAGAGCCTCTCAGCTTCACCTGGACACGGAAGGTTTTCTGCACACTGTCGAAATGCTTTCTTTTATATAAGACAACAAAAGTCTTTCAATGAATTAATCTAACGCAGTCGGGGCTCCAGCAAAACAAGAAATCAAGAGTTGCACAGGAGAGTGCTTCAGACTTTTTCACAAGATACAACTGTGGAGCATTGACTGGAGTCTTTACTGAACTGAAGAGAAATACTGGAGCTCCGGGGCTGAACGTCGGCTGAAGTTTGGCAGTGAGGAGACTCGGCTCGTGTGCTGCACTCATTTTTGTGATGAACTTCGAAAGTGACCAACTTCTTCACATTGGAGTCCATCGTGTCGGAGAGTCGTCCAGAAAAGTTCATCTACCAAAAAGACTGATGGAAATCACGACAGTCTATAGTTTTAAATTTTTGTTTTGAGCTTTCACGTTTGGCTTCCCTTTTAGTCCGAATGAAATTAAATCAAAAGTGCTCATATTGAGGCTGAAGAGGAAGGCCGGTGGCGTGACAGAGCAGACGAGAGACGCAGGACAGAAGAAAGAGTGACTGAGAAATCAAGCAGGAAAGAATTTGAAAGAATTATTTCTTCACTGTGAGAAGAGGAATTCAACCCCCACACTTTGAAAACCGAAGCGCTCATCCTGCTCCGTCACACTGCACTGTTTCTGTGCTTCCTCCAGTCAGAAAAGACATTTTCTTAGGGTAAAAGTGAGATTTGCTCACTCTTCACATGAGAACTGGACTTCATGGTGACTCTCTCTGAATAATGAGTCAGCTCTTTTTTCAAACTAATGAGAGAAGGGGAAAAAAAAAAAAAAGAGGAAAAAAGCGCATGGACAAACTGAAGCGGGGTCACTGCTCCGCCTTCTCCTGAGCGCTGCCGGTCACCAGCAGAAGGTTGCAGGCCATGAACTGGACATTGAGCACGTTGCTGGTGTTCCCAGTGTACAGGCCCACCAGCTCGCACGACGAGCCATCGGCCGGCGTTCCGCCGTGCGAGCTGCGGATGTCCCACACCCGCACAGAGTTGTCCATGGAGGAGGACGCCACCAGGCAGCTGTCCGGGCTGAAGGACAGGCTGCTGACGCTGTCCGTGTGTCCCCGCAGGTCTTTGAACAGAGTCCCCGACGCCAAGTCCCAGAGCTTCACACGCTGGTCCTCGCCGGCCGAC
>OMNM01033905.1:0-16700 GCA_900302745.1 Parablennius parvicornis | reverse complement strand
CCGATGCGCAGCAGCAGGCTGGCCACAGTGGCGATGGAGTGATAGAGCTCCTGCTCCAGAGGCTCCTCGCTGAACAAGTTGTACAGGGTCTTACACAACTCGATGAACTGCTCCTAAACACACACACACACACACACACACAGCAGGTCAGCATCAGAGTCTGGTGGGATTTTTTAATAAGACCAGTGTCACATCAGTAACCACACAGATTAGTAGTTATCTGCTCCTGACCAACATGCAAGGAGACGGATTTATTTACACGTTTTGTCAGCAGACTCTTATGAAGGTTTTGGTTCGTTATAAAACTACTGAGAACACATCAAAAGATATGAGGTAGTATGTGAAAATGCCTCCAAAACCAATTTACAACCTCAATGAACAATCAAAAAAGCCATAAGGATTATGAACGATGCAAAATATCTGCAACACCAATATCGTCTGTTATTATATCTATTTTCATATTTTGGGATCTGTTGTGATTTATTATATCACTATATATCAATCAAATATTTTACTTCCATCAAACATACAGTAACTACACACAATTTCAAACATTTTCCATGAATTCATCTAGAAAGTTTCACATTGCAGGGTGGTTTTGTAAAATAAAATAGTGAGAAAGTACACTGAGAAAAATATATCTTGTGTTATTTTTTAAATAATTATAGTAAAGGGGAATCATTTAGTAAAAGTTGATAAAGACATGGCCTTACCTATATTGCTGTTTTCTTGACCTTCGACTACTTCTCTTTTTGATACCGTGACTTATGATGTTTGTAAATGTTTGATTCAAGTTTGATTTTGTTTCTTTTACAGTGTTTTCACTCTCGATGCTTGAAATTAAAATGACCCAAATCCAAATATGCTTCTCAGACTTGAAATTGAAATTATCTAGTCACGTCACCCTCTTATGCACTTTGTTTCAGCCTATTTTAATAAACTATCTGATAGTTCGATTGTGTTTAGCGCTTTGTTTTGTGCAGTTTCCATGACGATGAATACTCGCTTCTCAGAGAGATTTCCTGTTCCGTGTTTACGGACTGGGCTGGACGTGGTGCACTCACCTGGTTCATCCTGGGCAGGTCTTTGATCGTCTCTTTTTTAGGCTCGTTCTCTTTGGCCCACATCCTCAGGTAGTACCTGTAGTCTTTCACCTCTGAAGAAGCACGCAGGGGTACGTCAGCATTAAAGACTTGATATCTTACAGATGTGATGAAAGGAGGAACAAGAGAAAGCTGCACATTTACCTTTCTTCTCCTCGCCCTCTCCTCCTCCATCTTTCCCTTCCTCTGCGGCACCTTAATGAGATTATCGTCACAGTCTTTACTTCCAAACAACAAAATTACTCAACTGATTTCTGTTTGAGTGAAAGCTCTACACTTTCATTGTCTAAATTGCATCAAGATAAACGTCTGACCACGCCCCCATCAGTGATGTCACTGCAGGACATGAATTGTTCAAATATATCAAGAGAGTTGTTTCTACATCACCTCTTTGTCATTCTCCTCCACCTGTCAATTATTTTAATGGTTTTAAAAGTAGCTCATTACCCATAACCTGAGTAATGGTTTATAATGAGCTACTATGACATCACAGTGGTGGGCGGGGCTAGAGAAACAGTTTGACAGCATCAAGACACAAACCTGGAGTCACTTCCTGCTGTCGCAAAGCGTCTCGATCAGACGGAAAAGAAGATTCTTGGGAAAACACAGAAGAGGAGGAAGACAAAGAAATAGAAGACGACAAGGACGAGGGTGAAACCTTCAGGTGTGTTAATGAAAGTGTGCTTCATGCAGATCGGACTGTGAGATTACAACGACGGAATGCTGGCGGCAGGTGCGCGTCTTCACCTTTTGGCTCGTCTTCAGTGAAGAACTGGGCTGCCTCCAGAGCAGATTCTGCCTCTTCTGGACTCAAAGCTGCAACAGAAAAAATAAAGAAAGTCACAGCCTTTAGACTTTTCTCTTTGAATTGAGGCTTGAGATTAAGATAAATGTTCAGGACTCTGAGGGGTGCGAGTCCCATCGAGTGGGTTAAGGCACATTTTGCTTCAGTTTGATGTAGATCAGCTTAAGTATTATCAAAAGCCACCAGTATGAAGACTCTTGCCTGAGTATGGAAGCAGGACTGTAAGATTACCTGGTGGGAGGTGAAGCTTGTACAGCAGCTTGAGTTTCTCGGTCATGTCTCCATGATACATCCCACCTGCACACACAGACAAGCGCACACTGAAAACACAGCAGGTCTGAGGATTTCACAGAGCAAAGGATGGAGACTCACTCAGTCCGGTGATGAACTCCTTGAAGTTAACCAGCCCATCTTGATTTTGGTCCAGTAGTCTAAAGAGGCGCGCCGACAGTGTGGCGGTGTGGCCTCCACAGGTCCAGGGAGCAAGTGCTGCGTAGAGCTGCGAAAACTGAACTGGGTCAATTCTGTACTGCTCGAGGTATGGCAGACTGGGATCGTGGCGCTCTGCTGCCGAGCTGCAGGAGCCCCAGTAACAGCTGGTCATGTGTTGGGACTGAACACACAAACAGAACACAAAGTTAACCAGGAGCTCTCAAGCTTGCAGACTGATGGAAGTGCTGAATCAATGTTGGTGAGGACCTTAAAGAGACAGTACAGCTCTTCCAACTCCTCAATACTGAATGCAGACTCGGTCATCATCGCCCTCACCTGTGCATATGACACACACACTCCTGTTAACTCTGTCTATTCCCATCGGCATGTTATTAGCTCACAGCTTCTACCCACCACACTCCTCTTAGCCGTGTCCTCCAGGGACTGGATGACCTTTAACCTCTGCTTGAACCTCATCTGGTCAATGACATCGGAGCGCAAGCTGCCGAACCTCTGCTCAGACAAGAAGAAACTCAGATCACTGCAGGAACGTCTCCAGCGTCGACGTCACTCACATTATCAGTATCTTACCTCGTATGACGACTTAATTAGGTCGAACACATCAATTTCAGGTGGGGGATCATCTCCGCTCGTCAGCAGAGCGTGGAGGTGAGGTATGGGGGGAGCTACCGTCTGTTTATTCACAACATTGTCCAAGTACCTGAAGAAGGTCAAAGGTCAAAAGGTGACTATTAAAAAACACACCGATTCAACACTTTTTTTGATTCGGAAAATTAAGTTAATCACAACCATGTTTAAAGCAGTTTGCGACTCTGACCTGCCCAAGATTGTCATGGCCTCCCCTTCATCATTGCATGACAACAAGGCATCCATGTTGTCATGGAGGACAGCCAGCGCCACCTGAGGTGAGAGGTAGTGAGATTAGAGATCGTTTGAATGACGACTGTCGGTGTGCACTCGTTCAAAGGTTAATGAAACAGTAAGCGGTCAGTAATCAGGTGGTACCTGGAAGATGACCTTGATGCCCTCGTAAAAGAAACAGTCGACCAACAAGACGGCGCTGTCAAAGGGCATCACAGAGAGAAACAGGGTGAGGAACCAGGACAAGCTGATGGTGGAGATGACTCCCAAGTCCTGCATGTGTTCATATAGCAAGGGGAGGAAGGCCCGAGTCAGCTCCTCAAACACCCCCTGATCCACCAGAGCTCCTGCAAAAACACAAAGCCACGTGAGGACGGTACAGCGCCTCCCCTGGCCGCAGTCACTTAGGTCAGGAGTTTGCGACTGGGTGGTTGGTGTGTACTCTGGTCTTGTTACTGACCTACGACCCGGGTGTTGTAGTAGTCAGGCAGCATGCGCTCACACAGTGCCACCAGGAGCCAGAAGGCCTCCTCCTCGGTGCAGTAGAGCAGCAGGACGGAGGTAACGATGTTCATGGCCTGGTGAAGAACAGCCAAAGTGTCACTGTGGAACAGTCCCTGAGTGTTTCAGCTGTATTTCAGTGGCAGTGTTGTATTGGACAGTGAGTATAAACATGGAGCTTATTGGACCTGGCAGTAACCGATTCCCGGGTTCCGGTGTGCATAAGCGGTGAGGACGCGACGCAGAGCAGCGATGCCCATTTCATTCTGAAAAGCTCTGTGTTCGGGCATCGAGCGATGAAGATCACGCTCGATCTCCTCTTTCGCCAATGAACACAATCCCATGGCCTGCTCCACCAGGTCACCATAGTAACCAGGGTAAGATGCCATCTCGTTCTGGGCACCTGAATGGTCAAACACAGTTATATATTAAACAACAGCCACACCATGTCACATAAATGAATGAATGAATGAATGGATGGATGAGCGCTGACCTGAGAACAGCAGCCACAGTTCCCCTCTCAGACGTTCTGGGATCCCGTTGAGGACCAGGTCTCTGGTCCTGGAGGTTCGGTACATGCACACTCCTCGTCCGAACTCTGAGAAATGGATATTCCATGACTCCTCCTTCATCTTCTCCTTCATCTGGAGGAAGAAAAATCCTTGAAGAAGACTCTCTAGAGTCTAACATACTCCATTACTGCTTGGATTTGAACTCACGGCTTTGGGTCCCAGGTCCTCGGCAGTGTCCTGGTGGTAAAGCTGCAGGAGACCTTGGCTGGCTGTAGGCAGACCGGGGTGGTAGTGGCGCCCCTTCTGGACAGGCTCCGCACTTGCAGAAGAGGATGCCTGAAAACACAAACAATGACAACTTGAGTAGAGGAAGAGGAGGAATCCCTAAAAGTAACCTGAGCCCCGAGTCACACACCGAATGGCCTATCATAGCCAGGGGGCTGCTGTCGCTCGTCCAGCTGTCGGGTGTTCGCTGCAGGAAGTCAGAGATGCGTTGGACCAGGAAATCTCTGTCTTTGAGGTTGGCAAACAGGAAGTTCATCTTGTTCTTGGTGCTGATGGAGACGGGACAAGGCAAAACGCTGCTGCTGTCTGCCTTCTCCACAATGGACACCTGGGGAACACAGGATCATGTGAAATTGGAGACTAACTGAGTCTCAGGGGGAGGGTCAATCCCACCCATGGAAACCCTTCACACATAGGGTCACATCAGGTCACACAGCATTACTCTCACCCACACTGTCACACAGCATCACCCTCACACATGAGGTCACACAGGGTCATCCTCACACCCCTGGGGTTACCTCTCTCAGAGGGATGATGAGTTGACACAGATCCTCCTCTCTGCTGTTGAAGCAGATGTAGTTGTTGGAGATGAAAAGCTGTCCCACCACGTGCATCTTAGCAAACGGCGTCCACAGTGTGCAGTCGGTGTGTCCGTCCAGCCGCTCGTCCTGCGTCAGCCGGAACATGGTTCGGTACCTCTCGTTCTTCGCACGGGCGTCAAAATCCCTGCAGATGAAGAAAGGTCAGAGGTCAGGTCATGTCCAAAGGGTAACCTGGTCCGAGGTCTCAGAGGAATTACGGGGGGAGGTGTGTGTGTGTGTGTATGGACCAGGTGGCTCATTTAGACAGTTCTGACCGTTTCAGTGCAGACACGTTCTTCAGTGTCTTGCAGGGTTTTGGCAGCGAGCGGTCGGCTAAGAACGCCTCGTTGTCGAGCAGCTGGCGCATAGCGATGTTGGCGAGTTGTTCCATTAGCTTGAAGGTATCGTTGATGTTGAGAAATACGGAGAAGAAGTGCTCTGTGTGACGGGTGCTGACGCGGACGCTCTCGGGGAACAGCAGCGTGGCGTTCTTCTCCAGCTGGGTGACCTCGGTCCACGGCACCACCAAGGTGACTGAGGTCAGAGCAGCACCGACAGCAAAAGGGGTAAAGAAACCAGGTAAATAAAGATAAGCAAACCAAGTAGATAAAAAGAGTAATCTAAGAGGATAAATCCAAAAATACTCCAAATGGTTCCACAGTAAAAACTTAATGAACTCTTCACATGACGATTTGTTGTTAGTCTCAACATAAAGGTGAAGAACAGATTGTGTGATGACATCATTGAACTGTGATTGGCTGTTCGTACCCTCCTTGCCAAGCAGAAAGGAGTAGAAGCACAGGTGGTTGATGGACAGGTAGAGCCAGCCCTGCCGCGGCACCCGGCCTTTCCAATAACTGCAGGAGTAATAATTCACCAGCTTCTCCTCATTGGGCATCCCAAACAACTTCCTCATTTTCAGCTCTGCCTCTCGAAACTTTCCGCTGTCCTCCTCCTGCTCCTCATCCTGCTTCAGTCGGTTCTCCTCGGCGATGATGCCCTGCACGAGACAGCATCACTCATCAAAATGAACAGCAGCCAGATATTGTCAGTGTCAAAAGTCCGCTGACGTACAGAGATCTTTCCTCTGACGAAGGTGGTGATGTCCTCATCATTATCGAAGATGGAGATGGTCTGCAGCAGGTTGGACTCCAGCCAATCCCAGTGTTCTGTGATCTCCTTCCTTGACGAGCCTGCCAGAGACAACTGACGGTTAAAAAGCAAACCAATCACAGAGCCCTAACTAGGTGTTGCACAGACTTCGTGTCTGATTTTGCTGTGGTGTGGGGAAGATTACAAATGATTTTGTCGGCCCAATCTGCTTGGAAGGGCTCGGAAGGAGAGATCGGAGATAATGAACATGTTCAATATTTGTGACGAGAAATCCTGTTGTGGGAACTGAAGTCATTTCCAACGGTTCATTATCAGATGGAGAGTAACCGCTCACAACCCAGAGAGGAAGCACACAGAGTCAAGCGCTTCTTTATCTCGTACGAGGGGCGTCAGATCGCTGGGTCTTGCAACGTGCTCACCAGACGACCTTCAGAGACATCCAGCGATCTTTCGCCTCACGTAAACTTTTATTTCCTTCAGCAAGCGATGGGGCGGTTACATGTAAATGCAAAAGCTGATAAATCATCTTACTATATATGGGTGGAGTAAATGCTTCATTCGAGATTATAACAGACATATGAGGACTTTTCCATTGTGTGTGCGTACGTTTCCATGGTGTTCTGAGCATGTGATAATAATACATC
Source organism: Parablennius parvicornis (assembly GCA_900302745.1). Classification (NCBI taxonomy): domain Eukaryota; kingdom Metazoa; phylum Chordata; class Actinopteri; order Blenniiformes; family Blenniidae; genus Parablennius; species Parablennius parvicornis. Next base: position 9,842 of record OMNM01033905.1, on the reverse strand, counting down.
AACATTAGATAGTATAATTTTAACACTGTTGTGTGTGTTCTGCTCTGAGCGGAGCGGAACAACGTCTCATGAACTGGTACAAAAAACCAACCAGGCTAAAAGCAAAACTGTTGCTGCAGCTAAAGCCAGAAAGTTCCCGAATTGTTAATGGGTGACTTCATGAGATTATACAATATGAATTCATTGGCAATATAAGCAGACCTGCACGGTACTGTTATCACTCAGTTTTACTTTATTTATCATTCCTCACTGCTTTTCTTTAACTTTATAGTTTCCATCAATTTTTTTGAGGCTGTTTACCCCGTGTGAATGCATTTTGTGCTGGAATATTAATTCATTACCGTGATGACAGAATAGATGTGCGCTCCATAAATTCCAAGTTTCTGCAGTTATATCAGACGTAACATTATTATTAACCTCATTATTCCAGAGGAACCCTCATGGAGGTAAACAGACTTGGAACAAGTCAAGAACAAGAACATCCTCAAACCTCAGTGACAAGGATTTTTTTTATTATGTCAAAAAACTCTTTCTCGGCTCCACTGTGCTCTGAGTATTCCAATTGGGCAGTACAATCCGCTCACCAATCAGGATATTCTAATAATAGGCAGGTCATTTTCCAAGACATCTGATTGGACAGGAGACGGTGCTGTCATGCTCCAGAGGTAAACATCAGAGTACCGTGGTGATTTATCCCAGTAAGAAGTCTCCTTCGCAGTACAGAAATCCTAGAGTTAAAAAAAGAAATAAAAATGTGTTTTCGAATATACAAATATTTAAATGGGAAAAGATGGTAAAAGGTGACTCAAAAGACTAGAAAACAAGAATTATGAAAAAACAGATAGGTCAAAGTTGGTGTAAATTATGCCAAGCTATATATTAAATGTATAAGAGGCAATGGTAATTACATTTTTGCCAATCTAGCACTGTAATCCCTTTCATTTGTCATTTTCAGTGATACGTAGCTGCGTTTATATTTTGGTTAATTCAAATAGCTGGTAATGAAGATAAGAAATCCAGTCTTGAACAGGATTTTTAGAAGTTTTTTGGTCCACACTTCCAGAGTGGAAAGAGCTGAAGCGAATCCATGACTATTTATCAACACCACCACCCCACCATGGAGAACCTGCTACAGCGGTGGTCCCACAACCAGGAAACCAGAACCATCGTTTAGCTAAACTCTGCAGAAGTCACCAGCCGGCCCCTTGTGGATATGAGCACTTTTTCTTCGTATACCATCAGCCCGCGAGCCGTCATCCCACTTGTGTTGAGGAGATTGTATTAGTACACACAAACAGGGATTGAAATTTAAAAACAGTGACAGTGAGCAATCAAAAAACAGAATAGATTACTTTTCCTATTTTTTCTGTTTTTTTGCATTCGGTGTAATGTGGTTGGTATTAAATAAGTGCTTGTGTTTAAAGCAGGTTTTACTGGTTTGTTATCATTCCCTGTCGGCCAAAATTTTTAATTATATTCATTGCTTGATAATAGTGCTTGATTATACGACGGCATCAAAACGACTCGACTGGAATTATGTCAGTCAAGATAACGTCAAGTCATGCAGTCCATAGTGTGGCCTGACTCACCACAGGCGATGTTCCAGTAGATCTGAGAGTCGGCCGTCTGCAGCAGGATCCTGTACGGAGCCACCCGGGCGCTGGAGTCCAGAACCACGTCCAGAGTCCCAACCAGTAGACCTGAACAGAGACAGAGGCAGGTGAGACACCAGAGACAAAGCAGACAGGGGGAACGCGGGCGTTCTGCTTTCAGACATTTTATCTGTTTGAAAGAAATATTTAACTTCCAAAGTAAAAGCAGAAGAAAGAGATGACTCGCATTGTCTTTGCTGATCTGTTAGTTTGCGACATATTAACCAGTTAAGTTACGAGGGAGTTCCTCCTCCTTCTACTGAACTCTGTACACTTTGTCTTCATCTCTACACCTCCTCACCCAGCAGAACTCACACCAGCTGTTGGTCTGTAGTTTGAATTTACAGAATCCAGAATCTAGATTTCAGTCCAACAAAGCAGAGTAACATGTTGGTAGTTTTGGTGCACTTATCAAATGTACACTTAGTTGTGAGTTTCTGTCAATCACAGCAGTTGTCAGCGAACTATAAATAAATGTTATTGTTTCTCCCCATACTTCTCCATACTGTACCTTTTTGTTAACATTACAGCTCTGAAACGTCCTCAAAGTTCATCATCAACATGATTAACAACTACACTTTTTATCCTTTCACCATTTATAACTGCCACTGTTGGAGACTGGACAGCTATTTACTGCATTTATTCACATTTGGGTTCCTCTACACTGAAAGAGAAAGCTTCAAAGTAACACCAGTCAAATCATCTATTGTTTATGCATCAGCATTAAAATCCATCCATCTTCTGTACCTCTTTATCCTGTGCAAAGTTGCTGGAGCCAATTCCTGCTAATCATGGGTGAGGACAGGTCACCAGTTCATCACAGAGAGACAGACAACCACACACTCACATTAACACCTCGGGGTAATTTTAGGGTCACCAATTTTAACCTCTGTGGGAGGAAACGCCCACGAACACTCTCATGCAAACTCCAGACAGAAAGGTCCTGCTGGTATTTGAACATATGACTGCTTGATGACCAGTCTTTATATGTTTATCACACTGACACACTCATGAAGGAAAGGTTCATTCATTGGGAGCAGTTTGTGGGTTCAGTGTCTTGCTCAAGGTGGACAGAAGTGAAGGGGAATCGAACCTGCAACAATGGAATTGAGACAGCCACTCCACCAACACAGCTACCACAAAACGTGATTTGTGACAGTAACAGACAATGACTTGTGAGTTGAGAGTGAACGCGCGACACATTTAGACGTTAACAGTCGAGGCTGTGTGGGTCAATGGGGGACGCATCCTGCGTTACACATAAATATTAAAAGACTCAAGGAGACAAAACACTGCGTCATAACAAACTATCAGACCGGACCGAACCGGGCTAGGGACTCACCGGAGAGCCCCCCTCCGCGTCCGTGCCCCCTCCTCCTCTGAAGGACGAAGAACGGGTTGGCCCGCTCGGAAACCCACAGAGCTCCGGCCAGCAGCACCTCCTCCGGCTGTATCCACATCTCTGCCCTCCCTCACTCCTTCCCTCCGCCGGGACGAACGACGATGTGTCAGCGGCCTGGGGAGTGCAGCGGTACGGCCTGGGGCTCACCCTCTGCCGGGGAAAGATGCTCGGGCTCCGTCTACTTCACGAAAACATCGATCAGCCGTTGTTGTTGTTTTCTCCCTGTGTTTTCTCCCTGTCTCCACAGGGTCATGTGATGACTCACATCACTTCCTGGTACCTTGCGTCAGGGCACGTGTTCACGCATGCTCAGTAATGACGGAGTGCCATTATTGCCCCCTGCTGGACAGATGCAGCGGAGACCTGCTGATGAGGTGCAGACTCATCATCCGTAACCACAATTTGCAAATGTTAAGCGTCCAGTTATTGCTGTTACTGCACCAGTGGCGCAGACCTGAACCAACGCAGAACCCAAACCAGAAATTCTAGTCTCCATCTGTAGTTTAATATTTATTTGATGGAAGTAAATGATGAATGAATATATCAGGGATTTCTTATCAAACGTTGTGTATTTGTCCTACTTGTAAGTTCCTGGTCTAGTTGAACTGTGTGCCCTCCCCCGACCTGTGCCTTCCTTTTCCTTTGACCTATGCTTGCTACAAATGTGTGCCTGTGTCCTAAATTACAACAAAAATATTTAAATGAACTATTAAATAATTAGCTAACAAGAAGCATAAATGGCTCGTACATCCTCCATCTGTTTCAAACTGCCCAGCAGTCACTTTGAGGTAATCGGCAGAATCCCAGTGGACAGGTCACCACTGTGTGTCCCTGGACCGCAAACAGCTCCCTGGAGTGCCCTGATGTGGCTGCCCACCACAATCTGGAAAAGGGACAAGATGCTGAAAGAGGATTTTCCTCAAGGGGCATTACGGTAATAAAATACAATTGGTTACAAAACCGCACACATTCCAGCATCAAGAGATAATCTCAAAGAAGCTTTAATGAGCAACAGGAAACAATGACGAATGGATCCCAAAAATAAAAGGGTGACTTCTGCCTGTTAAATTCAATAAAGACACTTTATTGACACTTAATGTTGAGGCAGTAAAGACACAGTGAACTGAAAGCATCACACATTCACCTTCATCATCATCATCATCATCATCATCATCATCATCATCACTACGAGACACAGAGACGAGGACAGACAGACAAGCGTCCTCAGGTCACTTCAGAAAGAGTAATGTTCAATAAGTCAGGTTATAAGTTGTATAATTGTGTTTATATACTGATTATTATTACAGGCGGAGTAATTCAGAAGCAGTTTAATAAACTTTAAAGGAGCAGTCCACTACTTCAGGAAACCCTCTGAGTCTGCTGCAAAAACTAAACAACCCATTTTTGGAGAGAGAGAGAGACGTTCACGTGGCCAATGGCATCATACTGCGGCAACTGAGAAGTCCTCATGTAGTCTGATGTAGTTTGATAATGTAGTTTGATGTTCTGCAAACCTTATCAGTGCTTGTGCTAAGATAGATTATACTAATCTCTTCCACGACTGTGACAAAGCTGAAACTGAAGAAGAAAAAAAAAAAAAAAACGTGGCTTTTTGAAAATGTTCCCTTACCTGTCTGTGAGGTCAGGAGACTCCGTGAGGTCAGGAGACTCAGAGCGGCTCCCTGAGGAACTCCACACACAGACAGGAGGAGGTTCACCACAATGCTGAACTGTTCCTTTAAATTCACACAGAAACATCATGTTTGCTACAGGGGGAGTCAACACCGTTAAGGGTCACATGATCCCTGCGGAGGATCCAGATTCAGGTCCAGGATTCGGTTCAGGATCTCCTCTGTTTATAGTTCCAGTATGATGATTAAAAAGGAAGAACCAGTTCAATCAGTATTTACACATAAGAAGTTCTGATCCAGGTCTCGAGATAAGAGTCTGTGGGGAGTCTGGCACGAGACGAATGATGTACTCATCAGTCAGCCAATCACATGGACCGGTCACATCAGGAAACATGGGAATGAACCTTCTCTAGGTACCGATTGTGGTTCTGGTGCGGCTGCAGTCAGGTCTGTTCAGGTTTAGATCCAACACAGCATTTCATCCGTTTTCCAGGAACACAAAACATGTTGAATACGTGGAACCATTTTTAGGAACTGTGAGCAATTCAGACATGTTTGCATCCTTTTAACAGCCCAGAAACTTTTCACATCAAACAAACGACATTTGTGTCTTTAAAAAACATTTCGGGAACCTTTTAGGCACTCAGGAAGTTTTCCCAGAAACTTTCTTCATCTTTTGCACTGAAAAAAAAAATTATCTTTGGGGAAAAAAATAAAAATAAAACAGAACCAGGTAACTAAATCGTCCAGAAGAGTCCTTCTGCAGACCACTGAACATTTTTGAGAGAACATTTTCCATTTTTAAAAATCTTTCTGAGGTTAGTGTTTTCACACACACCAACAGAAACAAAACTCCGAAGGATCTCCAGAAACTTTCAGGGAATCCTGGAGTATGTATGTAGTTGAAACCTCAAACTTTGGGCCCACAAGATTTTCTGGAAACCTTAAAAAAAACAACAACCCTGAAACAAACAAATAAAAATGTTGGAATGTAATGAATTTGATTGAATTCTCCAAATCCTTATTAAACTGTTGTTTTTGAGGCTGTAGCTGCTCAGATGGTGCGGCGGATCGTCTTCCCGTCACTTGCTTCCATTCTCCTATCATCTGCATGCCAGTACCCTCGGGCAAAGCGCTGAATACCATGTTATTGCCAATGTACGTGTTCGTACCTCGCATGTCAGTTTGTGCGTGATTGTGACTGATTGTGTGAAGTACTGTATAAACACAAATGACGTCCCGTCAGTAAATCATTAAAAAACAAAAACTAAATAAAAAAAAAACCCCTACAGAACTTCTTTTCTTTGGAGGACTTTCAGAGCGTTCACGATACTTTGGAAATGCTCTGAGAAATGAATGATGCCATTTTCAGGTTCAGGTTCCTGCGCTGGTAGAGGTTCTAAAGTTACGTCGTCCGGATGATTACGCACAGCTTATTCCAGTTTCTGTCTTCTGGAAAAATTAAAAGAAGTCAGATAAAGTTGAAGCTGGATCCAGGAGCTGATCCGGACCGGGATCCGGTCCAGTCTGAGAAAGTCAGGCGGGATATATGACGCTGAAATGTTTGTCAATCGATTTTCTACATCCAGTAAAGGTCATCTGTCTCTCAGCAGTTGGTCCGGACTGGGGTCTGGGGCTCGTTACCGTGGCGACGAGCCTCAGGACTTGTTCTCCTCGTAGAGGTCGAGTGAGGCCTGGATGTCTGGCAGCTCTATCTCACAGACGACACTGCGGGGAGACATGGAGTTCCTGTTGAAGAAGTGACCGCCGCCTGAGGGAACAGAGGAAGACTGAAGAACATCCAAACTGAAATAACACAATCTGGACAGACAGCAGAGGGTCCGAGTGACTTCACTACATGTTCACGTACAGGCGTGTCACATACAGTTACTCTAAATAGCAGTGAAATCGCTTTAAACATTTTATAAGGCGCTTATTGACATTCATTTTCTTTCAAGGATGATAAAAGTTTTTAGAAATACTATAAATATCAACTGGAAATAATCCAACGTCTTTTGAAAAAACTTCAAATTGGTTATTTCTTAAAATACCATCTATAAGGAATGAGGAAATCTCATTGGATCTCTGTAAAAGGTGCAATTAAGTTGCCACATTCTATATATAAAAAGACGATTACATTACTTGTTCAACAAGTTAAAAGTTAATTGTAAATAGTCAGAATTACAGAATGAATTCATCAGAAATCAATACGTTGGTAATGTTATCAGCTAGACGCGATTTCCCTTCATGCTTTTGAGTCCTACTGTGTATTTTCATGATTTACTTTATCACCAAAAGTCCTACAAAAGCAGCAACTATTTTTATCGATCACGTATTCTGTCGTTATCATCAATGTACCAGACCAAAGATGGCAAAAATAAATATGGTCACTTTCTCAGTTAAAGATTAAACAGAAATAAGTTCATAAAACACATGTTGAGATATGTTTGGTACACTCTTACTGGTCACGGCGATGGTGATGTCAGCGGGGGTCCTGGGCGTGGCCTCGGGGTGGGGGGGGCTGAGCGGCTCCAGGCTGATGGATGGTTGGTTGGTGTCACTCAGCAGTGCCCTCTGGCTGCCAGACGTCTGACTGACACCCAGACGCTCCACGTCAAGGACCACGCTGTCCACACAGGGAAGACTGGTCTGAGGGCAGAGACCGACAGGAGAAATCAGTATCACTAATGTCTGGGAAACAGTCCGGTGAACCTCTGACCTGCTGCTGACTCACCATGATGCCCAGAGCTTTCAGGATGTTGAGTTTGCACATGGGGCAGGTGCAATGTTCGTTCAGCCACGGGTCCACACACACTTTATGGAAGACGTGTCTGAAACACAAGAATCGGACAGAGAAAACACAACACGCACTCTCATCAGGAACCGACACAGGACTGATGCTGGACTAATAACGGTTTAATACTGGGCTCATGCTGGACTTCTGATTAAATAAAACTGAACTGATGCTGAATTGATAATAGACTAACAATATTGAACAATATTAAAAATATACGGATTTCATTCTGAATTTATACTTGACTTTCACCAAACGGATAAGGGACTGATACTGCTCTTTTACTAGTCTGATATCGGCCCGATAATGGGTTGTTCCATGGGTTGAACCATCAGGTTCAGACTTACTTGCAGGGCAGGATTCGAACCACATCATTGAGCTGGTACGCTTCAATACACACCGCACAGTGGTTAAAGTCTGGATCGGTTTCCTACAGAACACACACACACAAACATACATATTAAAGTGGCATTTTAAAAAGGATGAGGTTTGTTGATCAAACCTGAAGAAGAAACATGGCGGTGCTTCTCACAGGTGATTCAGTCTTTACCTTGTCTCCTTTCTTCACTGTCCTTGTCGTCAGCTTCCCAATGGCTTTCTTTGCCGCGTCGCCAAGACGACGCTGTTAGAAAGCAAAAAAGTCACATGTTTACAAGTCTGTGGATGGCCCAAAACATTAGGACCAGGTGAAAACATTTCTGTTCAGAAGCATGTTCATTTTTAATTTTTTTATTAAAGTCAACATCCACAATGTTTTATGGTCTGTATGAGAGCGTTGTCCGCTATGACGTAGCTAAGAGCCCCGCCCATTATGATAAATCTGTCCCCCATGTAATTCTATCTTAGCTTTCATAATAGCATGTTTGTCACCATTGTCTACTTTGTCTTTTTTTGGCGATCACATTATTCAGTTCTGTACTTTTGATCTACATTTGATCAGGTTTAGCTTTTTAGTTTGACTTTTGACCTTCAAATGAGCAAACTAAGCAATAAGTCTCCATATCTGGCTGTTAGTTTACATTTCATTGCATTAGGTTGCATGTTAGAGTTCATGTTGGCTTATTTGTTTACAATGAATTCATATTAGAAATATTCACATAAACTCTAGCGTGTTAGCTCTGAAGTTAGCCGTTTAGCTTCAAGAGGGTACCTGGCTGCGGTCACGGGCGCTGGTGTAGCGGATCTTCTGTATGAAGTAGAAGATGAGCCACGCTGACGAGATGATCATGAGGACAATGAAGGAGATGGAGACGAAAACTAAAGAGCCCCGGTTGTCTTTGGAAGAACCGCGTTGACCCACCACCACAGAAACAAGGACCGTCAGGTTCCGGTCGAGATGAGCCAGGATCTCTTTACCGTAGGCCTCAGTGATCATCACTGCCACCGTGTCACCGGTACCTGTCCAGAGGACCAGAAGGAGGACAACAAGCCAGGATCAAGAATTAGTAGCGAGACCACATTCAGTGCCTATACCTTTATGTGAAATAAACTCAAAAGATTTGTTTCCAAAAAACTTTCAACATAATGTAGAGCGGATATAAGCTGCACCTCCAGTATTTCGATTTCTTCCCAAATGGTGTCTAGTCAGTTCATGTACAGCCAAACCCCATCAGGAAGTGTGAACGTGAATAATTTTTAACTGGTTAATCTCAATGTCAAGAGGGCAGCGTGCAATAAAAAAAATCCACCTTTCGCTAAAAGACAGTTACATCTATGATAAAATAAATGCCCTAGTTCAAACAAAGAAAGTCGTCAAAAAGCAGCGGAGTCTGAGAACAAAACATGCTTTCAAAACTCCACCAGATCAGCGATATGATCTTTTTTATGGTTTCAAACACATGTTTCCCATTGACTAGGACTCAGCAAAGCTAAGGTCTTTTAAGTAAGGACCTCCATCTCATGTGACAATTATTAAATGGGAGCAACTCAATTTTAGGATTCCTCAATTTTAATCAGAATTTTCACCTTGGTGGACGACTGAAGGACTTTTTCAAAGACAAGCAGCGGAGCTTTAAATGAGGGGTGAACAACAACGGTCCAACGTTGCAACGTTGCAACGTTCCAGCCTAACTGCCATTGTGTGGCGCTACAAGGGCCTGCATGTGCATGTAAGAGACATAAACACTCTTCCCTGAGTCAGACAGCTTTTGTCTGGGCAGAGATGAGTATTTATCATGTTCACACTTGCCGTCGCTGTTACCTGAAGCACTGCTGCTTAGTTCTTCACGCCTGTTCATTCAGAATGGAGGAGTTCACTCATCAGTGTAGCCTGATTAAATTTACTCCACTCTCATACTGAAACAATGACCAGCAGACTAGATGAGGGAACTTGATCGGTGGCTTCTTTTAGTCCATCGTGAACA
>OMNM01033904.1:0-23155 GCA_900302745.1 Parablennius parvicornis | reverse complement strand
AGAGGGATGAGAGAGTGGAGAGAGAGAGAGAGAGAGAGAGAGGTGTGCGAAGTGTGGCTGTGATGAGAATTGGCAGCCAGGTTGCAGATCTTTCCACCTCTGGAGCTTTCAACAGTCTGGTACAAAACTTCAGGTCTGATGTTGTTTCAGTTCAGACAACCTTATTTATTTATTTGTTGAGTGGAAATTCAATTTTAGCATCCCAGAGTTTACATTCCCATCCATCCATGCGTTTGGTCAATAAATAAATATTAATCATCAAATCGTCAAGAGATTAAAGATGGGATGTAGGGAAATAGTCAGAACAGCCAATAAAAAGCACATAAGATAAAAAAAAAAAAAAACAAACAAGGCAGAATAAAAATAGTAAAGTAATAACAACAGTAATAAAAAAAAAAACAAAACAAGTAAAATCAATTAAAATGTGTGTGGTCTGTGTTTTGGAGCTGGACAACAGAGGGAATGAAGGACTTTGAGTACTGGTTAGTTTTCCGATGAGTGATGCAAAGAGAAAAAAGAATGAAACTCCACTGTTCAACCATAATAAACTGCCATATATAAATGAATTTCAGCTTCTCTGTAAACTGTGGTTGTCTGCCAGGCTGTTTATGCCAGATTAGTCTCCTGTGTGTCTTCCTATAAGTGTAATCCACTTTTAGAAAGTTTTACTCACTCAACCAGGTTGAAACAGTAAGTAGTTAGATGCTACCTTTAGGCCACGTCACTGTCACACCTGTACAGATTTAGCAACGGGAAGTCAGATTACTCATATAAGTATGTTTCTGAGTAAATTGCACAATGAGTACATCATGCAATTTCCATAATTGGGCTGAAATTGTGCAAACATCACTGATGTCAGGCCTCATACATGGAAAGTTTGGAGTAGTTTCAGGTTGTAGTTAAAAATGAACAGAGGCACTTGAAAGTCAGAAGCATCATCCATTCTTCCGCTCCATCCTCTTCTCCTCCATACACACACTTCACCAACATGCTATATTACCATATTTCATTCTTTTGCAGCCACCAGGGGTCAGAATATACTCGAACAGCTGAAAAAAATGACATGTTTTTTTCACAAAAGATCTGAGAAAAATAAAAACAAATGGAAAAAAAAAAATATCCTGTCTGAGGTTTGATAATTGTGTTTATTCATCTATTGAGACTGGCACAAAACAAAACCTGTTTCTATCAACAAGGACATCTACTCAGCTTAAGAGGTTCAGTCCAACTCGACCAACTCGTTGAGAGATTCTGAATTAATTCTGTCTGTTTGGCATTTCGTCTCAACACCACCAGTACAATCCGACTCCTCTACCCACAATTCTTTCTGCTATCATTCACTCTCTTAACTATTTTTTTTTCTCTCTCTCATCTCTTCCTGTTTCATCCTCCACATTCACTTGAGGGACTCCTAACCTCGTTTTAGCAGGTAACCCAATTCAGTGGTGTGAAATCTCTGATGAGTACTACATTTAAAACACATAAGAAACACTGAAATCTTTCATATGGCACAATCTGCTCAAGAGAAACCAGGGCAGGAGACTGCCAATAGAACCAACGTGATGATATGCTTATACATTCTAATATTCTCTATATATATTCTCCATCTCTCTTATCCTTAGGTTCTTTTGTACCCCGGAATTGTCTGGGAAGGTTACCCAACCAGTATCTCAATAAGAGATTGTGTATATCTTCGCAAAAATGATTACACAAAGACGAAGTGCGAGAGCACATCTGCTTTCCAACGGGAACACAAACCATCCCAGTAATAAGAGGCTCATTGTGCCGTCATCTCTGCAGCACGGTCATCTTCATTTCTCAAGGGCCTTACGCCATCGCCTCTATGAAAAGCACTGCGCTCGCGCGGCGTACAAGCTCAAGCATGCTGGATCAAAGGCCAAGCAGGAATTGATTTGGATGCGTCTTTGCAGCCTGAAAATAAAAGAGCTTGTAATGAAGCGTGTTTACTGCCGGAGTGCTGTGCAAATGTCCCCAAGGAACCATGTAATGTATAGAGAAAGGAGGAGGCAGGCCGTGTTTATGGTGACACGCTGCCCACCCGTAACAGCTGCTCCAGTCTGACAATGTTCCCACGTAGCTTTTCTTAAATTCAGATAGCGCAAGAGAAAAAAAGAGAGAAAAAAAAAAAAAAAAAACTGGGGAAGAGTCTTACTGAGATCTGAGCTGTCAGGAGCTCCGTGGAGCCGATTCAGCAGCTCTCAGGATGTGACCGTGGTGACTCGGCATACTAATCTAGTTCAGTCTAAATGTCCATGGCACTCTTGGCCTCAACTGTTCACCTGCATTTCTACAACTTTGATCATACGTGAGATAACGTTGCTGAAAATAAATTATGCTAATCAAAAAGGTAAAATGCTTGGTATCTGTAAAACCAGCTGTAGCAACACAGATTCAGAGATATTAAACATGAAACATTGGAAAGGCTCCTTTTGAGCTACATTTGAACAAGGTGTAAGTAAGGTATTCCAGTTACCAAGTGAGCCAGACAATTCCTCAAAGAAATCCTATAATACTTGTGTCTTACTGAAATATGTGGGCTGGCCTCAGGGATGATATTCACAAGAACATACCTGCTAGGTGTGTTCTCAAACAGCTCTTCTTAGTTTAACAGATTTCCTGGTAATGCTGCTTTAAACATAGTCAGAATGGACCCTGAGAGCAGCTTGACGCATATAAAAACATATTTTCAGTGTCACTTCTTCAGGTACCAGTGCAAAGGCTGATGTTATGAAGCATTTATCAGAGCAAATGAAATGATTAAATAAATATCAGCTTCATGAGTCCTGAAATCCAACAACTGTGAGAGTTCACCACATTGGCAGTGTTACATTTTTACCGTAGGCCTCAGTTTACTTCAGTTATACAGATAATACATGAATACAGCTCTCATGATATGTGCTTGTTTCAAATTAAATGTCAGCGCACATACCTGTACATTTACATTTTGTGGAATTTTGGTTATCTGCTCTCTGGCTCCAGGTTCCTTGTCCCTCATCTTGTCTCAGGTAACTTCTTGTGATGTCACATGCCTGCTTGTTGAACCAGTCGTCCACTGGTTGGGATTTTTGATTTGAAATCTATTTGCAGCTTGATGACAAAGACTGTGTTTTTGCTCCGACAATAAAAAATGTCCAAACAGAGGAATTTTACCAGAGGATGTGCGCCTCGGCCCTAACATGGCCAATTAGGCCGGCTGATAATGTGACTTAATTAACCATGAAGCGGCGCTTGAAGGATTTCAGCAGCACATTCGGAAGAGAAAAGAAGCAAATATTCTCCAGCGAGCCGAGGAACACATCCACTGGATGCTGTTGTTGTATGCAGATCATTCAGTATGAAGATTCTCAATCATAGTTAACACGATTGATCAATCGATTGATCTGTGGGTTGGTTGGTCAGGAATCGGTCGATCTATTGGTCATTCTATATGTATAATCAATCATTTCTTTGCCCATGTGCAGGTGACGCAGACTGGACAGAAATGTTCAGCGGCGTCGGGACAGAGCTTCGAGCTGACACAGGAAGTGAGCTGCAGTCAATTGCTCTCATCTTGAAGGAGGCCCTCTGCTGGGAATCAGCATCAGCTCCCTAAAAAGCTAAACTAAAGTCAACCTAATCCCCATAAGCATTTGCAAAGACTGGCATTATCTGAAACCCAACACAGTGCATTTATTCAAGCAGTTAGCCTGCGTCCCCCGGAGCCTGCTTCCAATCGGTAGATGTACACCCACACAGAGGATAGGGTATTGACTGAAATCAATTATAGGCCCATTTAGTTAATGAGCTTGGTCAACATCTGTGTCGGTGTGGCTACTGCGCGCCATGCTCGATCAGCCGGCATCTGACGACGGCTGAGGCCAGCACCGATGGTAACGGGACTGAGAAACCTCCAGGCTGCCATCCATTGTGCATTGACTGGAGAGAGAGAGTGCTCAGTTTTCTCATTATTAAGACGAGAGTCAGAGTTGGCTGCTTAATAGACCAAAACACGGATATTACAAAGCAGGTCTGCGGGGATTTATCACGTTACATGCCAAAACAAACCTGGAGAAAATCCCTTGGATCTTGTAGTGTCAAGAGCGATTTGGTCAATCTTCACGTGTCTACACTCTAATAACACACCGTTAATGACTAAACTCTTTAGAGCCCCAGAAAACTACCTCTAAAGCTGAATCGACACTGCAAGTCTGGATACCCAGATCAGGTTTGCTGCCTAAATAAGTTTTTTCTCACTGTGCGGTGACACATCTTTTGTCAGGTGACTCATATCGAAATCAACGTCAGAAACATGCGTGCTTGTGGTGTTTACAAATTTCAAGCTGCCTCTGAACCAAGCGCTAATTGTCAAGTCATGGTTGATGGTAATGTCGCAGGTGCCTGAGAAGTTTTCCAAATATTGCCAGGATTTGTAGGCAGAGAAGGAGGAAAAGGGCCATAATTATAAATACGCTGCAATTATTTCCTCCAGAAGTCATGTGACCTCCCCAACTGACCACTGTGCCGGAGTTTCCTCCTGCGGGATCGCCTCCCTGCTTTTTAATAAATTTACCGCGTGTTCACAAATGAGAAACGGGTTTATTGCCAGATATAGTTTTCACAATATGAGGAATTTATTGTGGTGGGATTTCACTGTTATTATAACTTCTTTTAAAAATATATTGGTACAAAGTAATTAGTCATGAGAACTGTCATAAATAGAATAAATACAATCTGTCTTGTGAGAGTCCTTTTTTGGAAAATAACAGATTAAATTGATAGACCGACATACTCAAATATACACAACAAGAAATGCATTACATTGTCTTCTATGCATTCTCAAATAAATATGACTTTGGTCACACTGATCACATACACACTGAAATGAATGTGATCTGATACGACTTCCGTTTAATAATCTTTGTGCTAACTAGTCCAGTCGACCCACGGCAGGGAAATACTGTGAGTCCCTCTAGTGGAGTGTTGTTGTTGTTGTCACTGACACCCAAAGCGTTCACTATGTGACGAAATAAGCTCGATGGTCGCAGATTTGATGACGTTAGAGATGCTATGTTAAGAAAATCCGATCAGTCTGGTTACACAGCGGTTGCACTGGCACTGGTTTATTTCCACATAAGGAATGTGTCCCGTCTCAATATGTCTGAGTGTGTGCATCTTTTTCCTGCTTACACCGTCCAAACGGACACATCTGAGCCATGTAAGAGCAAATAATGTTGTCACATTACACTGAGAGTGGAAACGTGGCCTATGAAATGCTGCAAGTTTCCTTTCTGATCTGTGATTTCTCAAATCATTACAAGGAAACTGTATCTAAGAGCAGAAGCCTTCAAACAAGACTCTCTTTGTCATGTGTCAAGGTGTCTTTGACCTTTTCCAGAAAATGCTGACACATCATCATCATCATCTTGAAACAACACAAGGGTTTCCAGTTGACTTGTATCCTCCTCTTCCTCCTCCAAATGTAGAGTTTATATATTCAACCACTGCTTTTCAAACTGCTTTCTGTTCAGTTTACTAAAAAGGCCTGCAAACTAAATATTGATCCAACTGAGAGACCACCGTCTGATTATCAGGAGCAGGAAGTATGTAATTAACTGGCAAGTCAAACAAAGTTTGCGATTCTGCATTTCATTTTATTTATTTTGTCTAATCCTGAAACGTTGGCTGTCGTGGTTAGCACAAACCACATGTGTGATTGGTCACCTGCCCATGTGAACCTGACTGATTGCTGGCTGGGATTGGCTCTAATGTCCTCTAATGACTCTGACTCTATAACATGGTAGAGAAGATGAATGGATGGACCCTCTATCATTGGCCGTCTTGATTGTTTACACCAATATACAATCACAGAATACCATTCCAGATTAAGAAAAAGAAAAGGCTCCCAAATAACTGCGGCCAATTACAACTCATGAACCTCATCCATAAGAGTCATTTGAGTTTGTAAAGTCAGCCACATATTATAATTTGTGTATTGGGGCCTCAGGCATAGAATATATTTGGTGCACTTTCTGACAGGAGCTGGAGCCGGACTGAGATGAACAACAGTGTGAAAGTGTGGGCATTGAACTGTCTGTACAGCAGCAGCACAGTTAGCGGTCCTGCTGCAATGGATTCCAGCAGGGAAATAATCAAAAGATAACTCTAGTCGCTTCTCTGACGTGAAGGTAAAACTTATCATCTGATGAAGGTCTGAGGACGAAAACAAGAGTTTAAAAGTCGGAGACACAGATTTTTTTGTGTCCTTTCACAGAAAAAAAACTTTTTTCTTTTTTAATCTTGCGCAGCTTTTTATGGTTTTTCAAAGAAGGAACAAGCAAACCGAACAGACTGGTGAGTAAGTAAAGCTGGTTCTTGATCAACTTTGTACAAACTGACGCTGTCCAGCTTTGCACTGCAGGACCTGATCAAATACACAGTGTGAGGCTCTACTTTCTGACATCTGATTGATTTTCTGGTTATATAATGGACATCGTTCTTTTCGATGCTCGAATAGGCTGCAAAGCATTCTGAGTTTTAAGGTGGACAGACGGGTTGGACTGTAACTGCGGCAGGATTGTTTCCACTGGTATGAAATACTCCAAACAGTCATGACAAGAGTCACAGTGACGAACAGCAGGAGCTCAGCTGTCCACTGCAGCTCACATACATAGTGATATGAAGTGAAGCATGATGGGTAATGATGCCAAAGGAAGGGAGGGTGGGAGGAAGGAAGGAAGGAAGGAAAAAAGGAAAGAAGGAAGGAAGGAAGGAAGGAAGGAAGAAGGGAAGGAAGAAGGGAAGGAAGGAAGGAAGGAAGGAAGGGGGGAGATTTTAGTAGAAACAAGCTTCAGGTCATATTAAGAGTCCTTGAATGATGAGTGAGAGGTATATATGAAGAGCAGAGTAAAGAGAGAGAGGGAGATAGAGAGAGAGAGAGAGAGAGAGAGAGAGAGAGAGAGAGAGAGAGAGAGAATGGAGGAGTAAGTGCTAAATGGCGTGAATAATTGAGTTGGAGGTGGCAGCTTAATGAGGTGAGCAGGAGAGTGATCACGGAGAAGGCCAGGACTCCCAGAGTGGACTCCCAGCAGGCCCGGCTGACACCGCTCATAATGAGAGAGTTCACACGTGCACGAGGCACCGAGCAAGTGTGAGGTGCACCGCGAGGAGAGGCTCTCTCCAACTGTGGCTTGGAAAAAGAAAAGGGGAAAAACTGGAGCCGACTCAAAAATGGGCTCTGCGACATCCGACTATCATGAGTAGCCATGAATGTTTGTGTGCTTTGCTCACAAAGCAGTAATGTCACAAGTGAAGGGCGGCTGATCATACTGATGAGACTCCTCCAAGAGTGGAGGTGAAAGGAGAATACACTAATCCATACAGAAAGGTTTTAGCATTTGAAACAGAAGAAATACACAGGAGAGTGTATCTCTTCTGTTTACCAAATATAATCAGTCTCCAGGGACGTCTGTCCGCTGCTTTTAAATGAGAAGGAAGTGCTTCAGCGTGGGATGTGCACGATTTAAAAACAAACATGAGGAATGGGTTGTGTTGCATCATTTTACTTTAAATTCAGGAAGGTGCATTTGTATGTGGCATCATGCTACTGCTCAACCCTTCGATTGGGTCATAATGAAAGTCCAGCCTTATGACCATCTATTGACTATCCTCCTCTGACATGGGATTCGACTTACATATTTCACTCTTCATATCCCAATATATTTCAGTTAGTGCCTTCATCTATTAATTGGTGATTCAAGCTAGTTTTTGTCAGGGTTTTGGAAAATGTTACATTCCCTTCTCTTCATTGGCTTCCTGTGAAAGACTAGACAAGACTAGAATTTAAAATCCTTTAGTTCGGGCTGGTTCAGGCCACGCTGGACCATTCTCTAGTGAAGCCGCTGTAGGTTTAGACTTCTGGGAGACCGACACTGAGCCTCTAATCTCTCTTATTTTTAAGTATTTTTGATATTCGGTTTGCTTTATATTTTACAGACCTACTTGGTGTTTGTCTCATCTGTTGTATCCACACAATTTGTTCTATGGAATCAATATTGTGTATACTTACCAACCAAGTTGGCCAAGAAGGTTATGTTTTCATCTGTGTTAATCACTGTGTCGCTAACTCAATTCCTCAAAAAATTGTGGCATTGGTGAAGGTCTGCGCTCTCCTGAATGTAGTTCTAGTTATTTCTTATACTCTTACAGTTGTACTGTATATTATTATCCCATGTCTTTCCCTCTCATATAGCCGTTTACTCTTCTTTGGGATTTCTACCTGTGGCCATGGAAAGGCCTGTGACACATTGACTGATTTGGTGATTTCTATCAACTTTTTGTTTGTATTTCTTAACCAATTCTCTACGTGTATATCACCAAAAGATGTCTACATATTGTATTTGGTACAATATAAATAAAAAATAATGTATAAAGACCTTGACAAACTTCCTGTGAGACAAGAGTTGCAGATGTAAAACTCCCCACAGTAATCAGACAGACAGACCGCAGAGCCCAACATGGCCTGCCACCGCTCTTAAGGTTTGAGTAGGAGTGTGTCAGCGAGGGCTGGAGTCTCATCTTATACAAGGAGCTCATTGAGTTTACACCTGGAGGCAGGAGAGTCGGTCAGCCTTGAGACTTTGACTTTATCTGCAGAGTCAAAGCGGGAAAAACAACACAAAAAAAAAAAAAAAATCTGAAAGTGCATGCAGCCGATGCCAACTCTCCGCACTGTGCTGAGCTGCTAAGTCCTTGAAACAAAGTGCAGCGTCATTATTGCTGAGGAAATTCAGTAAAAGTTTGACGTGAAAGCAAATCCAACATTCCTACAAAACGTGATCCTGAGACACAACCATCAACATTTCCTGTCTGCTGAATGAGCTAAAACAGGCGGGGAGTTTCCTCAACAGATCTGAGAACCGGGAAAAGAAGACGAGGCCATAACACTAAGTGACAGTGAAGGTGAAACATGACTCAGGTAAATACAGACAGTCAAGGCTGATTGGCTGCTCAATGGAAAAATCTGGAGGCCAACTAGAACTCAGGGTTAAAATAAAAATAAAAGCCGATTCTGTTCAATTATACATACTTCACTGTCCCGGAATGCATTGGAGATGCATACTTTTCACTCTACAGACCCTTTAAGGTCAGTTGCTCCCTCAGCGCCTCAGGTAGCGGTTTGAGTCAAAGTGCTTCGGGGCCTGTTCACACTCATCTTTTGGGCTCCCCACTTGTGATCAGATCACGCGAAACGCATGTTAATGCAAGTCTGAACGAGCCCCGAGAGTCAGGAACCAATGAAACGCTACTATGAATTAAAATGAAAAAGAAATAAAACACTGTGTAAAAAGAACATTTCCCACTGCCATTGAACGCCACACATCTGAGCCTAGCGGAGACAAATTCCAGACAAACAGAGATTTAACCTTGACAGACTGATGAGATGGAAAAAAGTGAGCGTTATTACGTCAGGGCTCCTCACCAGACGAGCTAAAAGTCCTGTCAACTTCTGTCAGCCTTGTCATCATCAATTTGCTCGCGAGCGGCGCTGAGCAGAGGTGGCGTCTGAGTC
This sequence comes from Parablennius parvicornis, assembly GCA_900302745.1. Lineage (NCBI taxonomy): Eukaryota > Metazoa > Chordata > Actinopteri > Blenniiformes > Blenniidae > Parablennius > Parablennius parvicornis. Next base: position 13,587 of record OMNM01033904.1, on the reverse strand, counting down.
GGTGACAGGCTTCTTCTTTTCTCCTTTTGACAAACTAATGTGCAAGATCCAATGACAGACTCTTTTTTTTATCAGTGCTGATTCCTGTTTTACAGACGCCAAAACATTTGTGCGTCACGCTGTGCGACATGAATGCCTTTTTGTTTCGACTAATCACGTCACATTTAACCTGTGAATGCGGCAGCTGAAACATAACGCGCCAGAACAGGCTGGCACCTGGAGAGCTGGAGAGCCAGCGAGGCCAACAACCAGACTCAGACCTGATTCACCAGAAAACCTGATGAACCGCATGCTCACGCTGACAGAGCCAGCTTTTTAGTGGCATTACACAGAGATGGATCGAGTCTCACATGTTTGGAAAAGCACTTGCTTGAAACTGTAATGTTGAGAAACAAGTAACAAACACAATAAGAATCAATCGTTGAGCCCAATCATCTATTAATATAAACTATTGGGATGTAGCGTGATCTGGAGCATCTGACCGATCAATAGCTATTCCACAGTCATAGGCCAATGTCTTAAATCAACAGTGTGTTCAATTTAGATCCTCAGTGCATGAACTGGTAGATCATCCTCCACGAGTGTTTACAAAGGGCAAGTCTCGACTAAAAGTCGACCCTATCGCTAACTGCCACCATTTTCAGTCCAATTCTATGACAACATTTAGATATAGTCACAGAACTTCCAGTAAAAGTTACATGTTTATTTAAAAAAAAAAAATGAAAAAATGAATGTATGACCCTCGTTTGCTGGTTAGACCTGTGGGATTATGTGTATCATATTGAAATGAATTGCAATGAAGACATGAAGTATATTTTCTGTACTGATAGTCAGATGATGCAATGACATTCTGGCCAATGACATAGCACAGCTCCTCTGATCATCCAGGCTGCAGTCTCTCACAGGTCACATTGAAACATGGCAGGAAGCACCAAGCTCAAAATGAGGGACACACAATGTCACAAATTCACACCAAAATTCTGGATCATCAAACAAGCAAGTTTTTGAACGGACTAAAGGAAAACATGAAAACCTCTCACACTCTTCTTGATGTGAAGCAAGAGCTTAAACTAATGGAGTAGATTTAAACAGATCTATTAAGCTTTAACTGTAATATCTAAACAATGAGGGAGCAACACTGGAAAAATCAAGGTCCTTCAACCTTCCTCTGCTTTTAGAGCTGAGGGTCACAGAGCGGCGGACCAAACCCAGGAAGGATGAAACCAGAACCAGACCTGGGTCCAAGGCAGGGCAAACAAACAAAACCGTATCTCCAATCCCTTTAGAATAAGCAGTTACCTTTCTATTGATACTTACTGATTGTAGAAGAATCCTGGGGAAACACAAACAAACACCACAAGAATAGCAACCACGACACTGAGCTGCTTATCATGAGGAATAAATATCCTATTGTTCATATTGGATCCATCCAAAGACACGAAACAACACCCTAGGGGGCTTTGTTAATTAAGACAGGGACAATCATAAAAATCAAGCTATTGACTGGAAGAGTGTGCGGAGGTCACATTATTGTGGTTGCGATTAGAGCAGATTTAATGGGCAGAGCCACTGGCCTTCCTTTGAGGAGGCCGTCAGGACCAGTAGGACCAGTAGCCGCCAAATATGAGCCCACGATTTACCACAACATCCGATTTAAAAAGATTTGTTATGGAAGTGCTCAAACTATGTGTAAGTCATTTAAGGGCAGTTCTGAAGATCATCAACCCACTTCTCCATTCGACTATAGAATGTACAATGCTAATATTATCAAAGACTGGACACTTTTACAAACAAACAGCTCGACGTGCAGTCAAATCCAATCAGTATTCCCATGTATACAATCACGAAGAGACCACGGCAGAATGTACACATGATGAACACTCAAGACTTAATAATCACATTTAATTCACAATCCCAAAAGGAAGTGTTGGAGTATGTTGCAATCAGTGAAAAATCAGTCAGTAAAATGAGGGTTTTGAGAGTTAAATTATTTAAACTGCCATCTCCTTTTGATTGTGAATACACCGTGTGCAATTCTTTCACACGGGGCTCAAGAAAAAAAAAAAGCAGCTGACCACCGTATTCATGAGAATCACTAAGCAGATGCATCCCAAGATGCAACATGTCACACTCATTTCATTCAATAAGGAAAAGGAAAAGTTTGCCACAGTGCATCATCACAGTCCCACAGCCTCACGCTCAGCCTTGTAAACACTTGCACACACAAATATCAACATAAAATAGGGTAATTACCTGTTGTTGTGAACATCACAGCACATGAAAAGAGAAAAAGAGCACAGAGAATTAGAGGTTTAGAACAATTTGCTGGAGCTTCTAAACCTGCATAAATGATGCAAAAACATGCACAGCCACGTTGGAAAGTGCTTTTCATTCACGCTCAAGAGTAAAAGGCAGAGAGATTGATTTGTGCTATAATTTCAGTTAATTGGCGGCGGCGGATTGGCAACAACATGTCTGACACAAGAATTGATCCGCTTATTTCAGACTCAAGTGTCTGAAAACGATGCCCCAAACAACACAGCCGTAAACAACCTGGCTAAAAAGAGGCAAGAAAATAGAAACGTGTTCTGGTGGTTAGTGCTGTGACAGCTACCGGGATCCAGCAAGGAGACACGGTCATCGTCCTGATCACTTCTGTGAAAAGTTAACAGGAGGATCCAGAGAGCTGCCAGCTCAGGAACAACCGTCACAGTAAAGTCGCCCACCGGGCTGCAGAGAGAGACTTTGTGTTGAGCTCATTCAGTTTTAAATCATAGAGCGGACGCGTCACACCAAACAGCTTCCAGACTGAGACACCGGGAATCTGCTGAAGTCAGCAGGTTGATGCTGCCCAATGCTCTGAGACTGCAGACGACTTCCGCCAAACTCAAAGCTATCGTTCAAGCAGAGAGCATTTCTAAACATTAAAGACTGAGCCAAATGCACACCTGGTCATTCATTGCATTCATTAAATTTACAAAACTGCTGCTCAGATTTTACTGAAGAGATTTAAAAAGTAACTTTGTCAAAAACGTTTCCGTCAACTGGGGAGCTTTCGCACACAAGTACTTGGAAATATCACATCCGTGTTCTATGTCACTTAAACACACACACACACACACACACACACACACACACACACACACACACACACACACACACACACATACACAGAAATGACACTTGTTGTGTTGAGCATTAAGAATCTGCTTCCCCATATTTCAATTCTGGTTGAGGTGAGATACTCTGAGAACAGTAAAGTTGTGGTAAAGAGGTTTGGAAATTGGGAGATTATCTCAGTGAGCAATTTTTTTTTTTTTTTATCAAAATATTAGTCAAACCACCTGATAAGACTTTGTGATTACAGGAAATCAGCACTGACTGCTGCATCTGCTGGTCTCTCACATCGGAGCCATTCTATTCTCATGCTGCATGTGACTTCTCGATGGAGACATTTTCATTCATTATCAGCAGGACTACAACCACAAAATATAAATCTGAACATTTTTACAAACAAAACACAACAAGCAATATTTGACTGGAGATTGTTTTTCTTCTGGCTCTGCAAACTTACTCGCAAAAGAGACTTGTTAAAGCCCAACCTTTATATCCCCACTGGGCACCTTAATTACTTTGGTCACTATTTACTCGAGGTTATTAAGGAACAGCTGTCCCCTCCCTATGTTTATGTATGTATGTTTTTGCCCACCCATCTCAGCCCTCGGGCGACCAGCCCCGCTCCTTTGCATAACAAGCGTGCATACTGCGGTCCAGGTTCCATGGTCATTATTCTGCACCCTGTGGTCCCTGCATTCCCAAGTACTCCCCCAGGTCCTGGACCTCCTGCAGGGCGGTGTTGAAGGAACACTGTTTTCATTAAGACGGTCATTTTCTGCACACTGTGATTTGTGTGTGTTCTCTTAAATAGTTTTTAAAAAGCCAGGGCCCCTTGCATTAAATACCGCCGCTGTGGAACTATTAAGTGGAGAGAAGCAGTCGGACGAACAGTCGCTGTTATGGCATTTCAATTCTGTCGCAATGGGAAGGCGCTAAGACACACATATGCACAAACACCCCCACCACCACACACACACAAAGACATAAATATACACACACCACCTTGGCTTTAGCTATGGGCACACATCTTAACATCTAAACATCAGTACACACTTCTTGTTCCTGTTTTGTTCCTATTGTGTTTGGTTTTGTTCTGCACTGCACGCACACACACACACACAATTGCACAAACTTATACACACTTAGTTCTCTTCACCAGCAGCCATTATTCCCTTATGCCGAACTTCAAGACAGGCAAATTAATTATGGACTTCTTGATCTAGAAACAATTATGATTACAGCGCGGCCTCCTCAGCAGAGCCTCAAAGTGTCATAGCTGCCACTCCCAGGATCTTTGAAGTGCCGCGCTGGCGGATGGCACTATTAGTGTGGCACTGCATCTTATCACCGTGGCCCCATCAGCTGCCTCAGAACTGTGACGCAGAGTACTCTCTAATAATTAATAATTACCAAATCTAACTGCAGATATGCCTTTCCTCATTAAGAAGGACGTACTTGATCGACTTTTCCTATTGTGTGTGTGTGTGTGTGTGTGTGTGTGTGTGTGTGTGTGTGTGTGTGTGAATCCATTAATGAACGTGAATGCAGAGCGTATAACTTGCTTGTTCCCGGTAAATATATGAACTTCCTGCCTTGCATTTCCTTGCACATCAATTGTGAAGTATTAGAGTCGATGGTTCAACACAAGACGTTGTTACGATGTGGTTCAGATCTGTAAGTGTGTGAGCTTGAAATGCTTTAGAATGACCATAAAAAGGTAAAAGATCCATCTGACATCTGATAAATATGACTTGTCTTCAGATATTTTTATTTTATTTAGTGCTTTCCAAGCAAACTTTTGCACACCAATATTTTATGTTTATAAGAATTTTAATTGCAAGAAGATTTTGGGGAAATTGTGAAAATATGCCATGACAAAGTGTTTGTTGCAACAGCTTTTTGCACAAATTCACTCATTAAAGACATTAAGGATGATTTCAATAATGGATGTGTGTTTAAAATGTGCTACAAAATCCAAACACAGAAAGAAAGAATATACAAATTCAACAGAAAAAAAAGTCCCAGGTCAAAATTGAAGCAGATATATGTCATAAATAAACCTAATAAATTAGGTCATCCATCTATCTTCAGCACATATTTGTGCAATTTAGAGTCACGGTAGCCGATCAAAACTGACGAAATTGACCCTGGATGAGTCACAATTCCATCACATATCGAATATGGAAGCAATGGCAAGCTCACACATTTAGGGACATAGGCGTCAATCCGCCTGATAGATTTGACTTCACACTGCGGGAGGCAGAACAAGGAACTCCACCCAGAAAGATTACCAAGAAAATAATGAAAGTAGTCATCAGGGGTTCAACATAATGTAAGGTAGTAAGTTATTTTGGTTTAAATTTTGTAATATATTTTTCGTGGGAAGCACAGAATGTAATTCATAAGCAATAAATGAGCATTTTCAAAGGTGCAAAGTTTACAAAGAATTTGGTTTGTGCCTCTGCTTGATCTGGGTGTTTTTATGTGTTTGGTGTTTCTGATAAACACGAGTGCAGAAAGAAGTCATGTTAAAAGGGCATAAAAACCATCCAGACATGAATATGATTGTTTGTCCTGAGTGGACCGAGAGGCGGTCGAGGCAGACAGATATTTTTATCTGCCTCCCCTATCATAACTGAGACACGCACTCAGTCATGTTCACGTCAGCTCGCTGTCGGTAGCATAGCAAAGTCTGCAGGGGGGCATTGCTCTCTCACACACACACACACACACACACACACACACACACACACACACACACACACACACACACACACACCCACACACACCCCAGACACACACACACACACACACACACACACACACACACACACGACCCTGAGAGACAGGTCTCACTCTGCTATGTGGGGATGAATCCCTGACAGCACCCATGTTGCACAGTAAGAGACCCCTATTCCTGCCATCCAGAGGGAGGGAAGCAAAGACAGAAACCAGTGCGAGAGAGAAGCAGAGAGAAGAGATAAAGTTGTCCCTCATCTCGCCACGATACAATACATCAGCAGTGTGAGACCTGCATCTTTATACAGCCGAGCAGCAAAAATATGACATACTTCTCTTGAATGATGTGTGACCCTCGAGGTTGTTCTCTGTTCTTAAGTCTTTGTGCGATCGTCCATGTTTCCCTGAATGGAAAACTGGTTTATCAATAAAAAGGCCGAGCCCTATGAAATAAAAGGAAGATGAATGACTCTTCAAGAGTCTGGTCACTGAAAATATGCAGTGCACAAGGCAGACAGAATGAAGGACAAACAGACAAACTTTAATTCATTTAGCTAAATGGCAAAACCGATAATCCTCAACCCTCTAAGTTTGTGTTGTGAAAGTCCTTCTATTTGTATCTCGTGTTTTACTTTGTGAGGCTGCAACACATTCTAGAGTTAATGGATCGGGGCAAGGCTGCACAGACTCTATCCTCACAACTAGAATCTTCACAGTGCGAGTCTGGTCTCTGAGGCCTTTCTTAAATGACTTAACATGTTCTTCGTGTGTGCATCGGTTCTCTCTAAGTACTACAGTGTTCTTGAGGTTAATAGAGGCCTCAAATTTGACCAAAAATGTGAATATGAAGACCTGTAAAGGCTGTCAGGTCAACCTGGATCGTTTTCTACTAAAGCTGCTCTGGGTTTAGAGCGCTGGCAGACTTCTCTGAGCTTCTGGGTTTTTTTTTTCTTCTCCATGTATTCATATATCACTCTAACATGTAACTAACAGTCTGTCTCTCTCATTGAGTCTCTGACTTCTGCTCTTTCTGTACCTTCCTGCAGGATCCTACAGTGGAACTGGAAACATGATTGGAGCCTCCGGTCTCCATCAGGGCAGTGGTGAGTGGATTTGCATGTTGGGTTTTTCTCTATAAAGTTGCTGTGAGAATAGCTGCGTTATTGTTATACCTTATTAAGGTATTGAAGGTGGATGAATAGATGAATAGATGAATGAGTGTATGAAGAATGATGATAGGGTTCAGTTATTAAGTAGAGCCTGTTTTCTCTCACTCACTTCCAACTTGACTTCTAGTAGTTTTTGGATCACAAAGAGTTTTTCTGGAACTGTTGAGAGATTAAATGTATTTTTTCAGGCCTTTGAACACCACAAGTAAATTCACACTCAACTCACTTTGATATTTTATTGCACTCATTTATAGAAAGGCAATCATCTTTTGGACTGACATAATTAGGCTGGAAGTGAGAAAAAAAGCTGTGTATTTAATTATACTGTGAGTGTTAGAAAAGAAAATGACTTTTTGGAGTTACTTAGCTTGCATTTCAGCAGGATGTTATTTGATTGCCAAAATGTCACTCAGATTACCTACTTTAGTCTCGGCTTGTGTTTTGAAATGGAAAAAAAAAAATCTGTGTCTCAGCCATACAATTTATTTATCTTAAAAAAAACTCAATATGACAGTATTCTTTAGGATGGAATGCCACAAAAAGGTCAAATCCATCAATCAGTCCCTCTTGCTCGTCTCTCTCTGCAAAGCCCCTTTTTCCTGTCACTCATGATTTCTTTATTTTCTCGTGTGTCCTTTTGCATCATCCGTTCCCTCGACAGCTTGTTCAGAACATTTCGCCTGCAGGAAAATAACATTACACCCTGCTACTGAAAGGACTTTTTTCATATGTGTGTGTGTGTGTTGAGATGCCGGCAGGCAGGTGGCGGTGGTTTGAGTTTGAGTGCGTGTGTGTGTATGTGTGTGTCTGTGTGTGTGTGTGTACTTGTTCCCATTCAAGCAAGAAAAACAGTTGTCTTGTGAACGTGCCTCAGTGAGTGTGAACACGTGTGTGCTGGCTCGGGTGTGTTAGCTTCATGACCACCCCTGGCCTCCACGCCTCCTCGCACAATCGTCCCCGCCAACAGCCGCCCTCGCCACGCTGACCCAAGCTATTGTCCGGCCACAAAGCGTTCTGGAGTGCAGCACCTCGCCAGGCATTTGCATTTTAATCACAACATGCACCTAGGCATTGAGGTGTTGTGGGAGTGTGAAAGCCTGCCCACAAAGACAGGACATGTCAGTGAAAGAAATGATGTTATTCTGGAAATAAATAATAACCCCCTCAGCGGGGAAGAAAACCCAGAGAAAGTCCATCAGGACACAATAATAATAATGTTCTCCTCAGATAATAAAAAGCAATTGCACTCATTTTTCTCACAGTACTTTGATTACCTCTTCAGTTCCTGCTGATTCACCTGTTCGTTTTTTTCTTCTTCTGAACTTAAGCTTTATTTCCTAAAACATGTGGTAACACTTCTATTCTAAACAATCCCATAAAGAACTCAATGTCTCACCTTAAATCCTTTTGTTGCCCTCCTTGTTTCATGTTAATGTTTTGCAGTGTGTTTTCATGGCATGATACTGCTTACTGTCAATCACCTGACACCCACGGGGAGGAATGGTAATGGCTCTCAACAAGGTTTGGCACATTAAACTTGTTTGTCATTATTGAGTCATGTTTTTCAAATGTAACGTCGGTTACTTTAAGCAGGTGTTTTGATCCGAAACAAGCAAATGTTTACAACATCTGATTACATGGAACTGTGACACTGTGAGGTTTATCTTGAAATGATACTCGCCACGAATACACCACATTCATTTACGGATTAATTATTGGTCCTTGACCGAGGAAAGTAACTATTTCTTGGTATATCTGGTATGTCAGGTACTTGGGAAACATCTAGCAATAATGACACGCAAATCAAATCACTTCCCGTTTTTGTGAGTTTTTTCATTCATTAAAATAAAACCATAGAATTCAGATGGTTCTCTATCAAGTCTAGTCAGGATATTTTGTTTTTTATATTTTGTATTTAATTAAACTCCAACAATAATTACATTTCTAATGCAAAACTATGATTCAGGTTGAATTATAGTGATACAAGCTGAATAGGATGTCTTTAATTTGACTGTAATTTTATTTTTGTGTGATTTTCAGTGTGAAATAAAAACTAAGTAAAAGACACATGATGTAATAATTGACAATGACAAAATACTATTTATGTTTTCTACCATTTCAACTGCTTAGAATTCAGTTCAAAACCTCACTAACGTCACAAAAAATGATATCAAACTTATAAATGTAACTAAGAGGAAATGTCCAACCTGATATGACAGTTGACAGGGGAAATGAGGTGAATTGACCAGCTCTTTCATGCTTATCATTCAGGACGGGGTTCATGTGGGGGCAGATTGTAGAGTCCAGGTGACTATGGGCGAAAGCAGACTACGAAAGAAAGATTTAAGTGAAGATTTGAGATTTAAATACAACTTTGAGTATAAAAATGTTTAATCACATTTGGTTCCCACCAAAAAAAATATTTGTTCAATCTCTTTACCTGATCTGCCCCTGACAGATACAAGCATGCTCCTGTTTCCAAATTATATGGACTTCATACATCAGTGTTTGCAGTTTTGTTGTTTACTTACAATTAATTGACCCTGTGATGTTACAAAAGGGGTTTTAAGTAAGTTTCATAGTCAAATGTTTTGTTTTACTTATTAATTATAATGGTACAGTGTGTCATTCATTGTCCTAAAAAATGGCCAGTATGATCTGAAAGTTTAATTTAAACAGAGTAAAGTGGGAGTCGAACCTCTCAGTCTTTAGCTCAATGCTCTAACTTCTAAGTAAACACTGCCGCATCATCTTAAATTTTAATATTTTGGTTAATTAACTCAAACAGTTTCTTTTGTGATCCCTTTAAAGATTTTGTCATGGATCAAAGAGGAACAAGCTGGCAGGGGATTTGTTTACACCGCGGTGAACATGGCCTGTCTTTCTATGTCTCAATGTAAAGCCTCCGGGGAGAAACAGCGACAGTCGGCGAAAGGTTATCACTGGTTCCCGCAGGTACGCTGAATAAAATCCCCTCACTTACATGAAATTCATCCACTTATAAAAAGAGGTGTCATGTTCCAGGTGACTCCGGTGCCATGGAGTTATGCTTTGAGAAAAAAAAAAAAGACATAACCAATCTAAAAATATGCATCCTGTCTGACTGAAGGCGATGAGAAGGAGACTGTGATATCCTCCCTTCTTAAAAGCAGTCTTCCTCTTTCACGCCATCCCATTCTCCGATTGGTATAACAGGTAATTAGTGGTGTGTCATGGCCCCGGGGAGCTGAGGAATGAGGAGAAGGTGGGTGAGGAGAGAGACAGAGAGAGTGAGGGAGAGATTTCTGATTACCTGACAAGTTAGGGCTGGAAAGGCTACACTTAGCCCATTAAAGATTTTTTCTTCAGCATGACATTTGAGAGCAGCTGTGAAGCCGTGCGCCACCTTGCCATTTCCCTGTACACTGGGCATCCATTTAGGGACAAGGATGGAGGGAGTGAGAAGGAGAGAGAGACAGCGAGGGAGAGGAGGAGAGAGAGGGGCCACCAGGCCATCACAGCAGCACAAATGGATTTCATTCACCAAGGTGAACTGTAGTACACTGATAAATGCACTTCCTTGAATGTCAGCAAATGTCACCCGAGAAGCCATTTGCCACCGTTTTAATAGCTTCCCCAGACTTACGGAGGGAGTGACAGAAAGTAAGAAGGTATGAGGTGAGAGAAGGAAGATGATGAGTCACGCAGAGCGAGAGACAGACAAAGCGAAGGGGACAAACAAATGCGCGCATGTAGAGCGAGGCTAACGCACACGACGACAAAGGGATTAAGGCAGATGGAGAAAGAGAACCGACGAGAACAAGGTTGGGCTCTTGTCACTTCCACATGATTAGGCAATTAGCTATCTGAGATGTCTCCAGCGAGGTGGTGAGACCAGACAGAAGTGGTTGTTTTCAACATAATCCCCCTCTTGTTTTGCCTTCTCGTGGAACTTATCTCAACATCTGTTTGTGTGAGTCTTTGCACCTGCATATTCCTCACGCCATGAATGTATTTTCAGTATGTTTCAGTCACAAACACACACACACACACACACACACAGACACACACACGCACACACATCTTGTCTGTTCAAGCGTGAGTTGACATCATTAAGTGTAATGTGAGAACTTGCAGGTACAGTTGAGGCCTCGGCTTCCTGAGACCTGTCACACAAGGCCTGGATTAAAAGAGCACACACAGAATGATGAATAAACACTCTCTACCACACGTGTCAGTTAAACAAATAAAGGCAAAGCGCTCTAATTACAGTTAGGCGGTAGTGGGAAAGGTGTGAGCCGTGGCTCATCCTGAGGTGTCACCTCAGCATCCGTCCACCAACCAGTATTTCTTGTAATGAACCAAAAGCAGACCAACTACAATGAAAATAATCCTTCCTGGCGTTCACAATCATTTCAAAGTTTCACTGTTATGGGAAAGAAAACCCTCACTTTTCCCAAACTTTTCCGTGGCTTTCCTATGTGCACACGTGTGTTTCAGCGTGAATAAAACACTGGGTGTGTGAGAGTGTGTAGGTTGTTTTGACTGCACGAGGACAACGCTGGCTGCAGCCAATCCTAATCCTCCATTCATTTCCACAAGCAGTTGCTAAGGTTACAAATTACCTTTGGTGCTGGTAAGTGGTTTCTTTTATGACACTGGACGCCCTAATCCTTTTACTGAATACATATTTCATTTAGGATTAGCACAACAACGGATACAGTTGTTCTTAGAATATTCCAGCTCCAGCTCTGTTTTGTTCATGCTCATCAGGCACACCGCTAGAATATCAACCCTGACTCTCATTTAAAATAACTAAATAAATTAATAAATCTTTTTTTTCTTCCTATGGTCTGCTCTCTCTTTTTTTTCCCCCAAATGAGAGTTGTGGGATAGCCTGAGGGAAGTGAAACTCAATCAGGCAGGTAGCGTTAGATAAGTAACAACAAGGCCATTATCTAGTAAACAATCGATTAGACCACATTATTCTCTTTTTCAGTTTTCTATGCCGTGTTCAGAGTGTCTTTTTAGAGATGCCAACAATGGAGACTGTTTCTTCTTCTTTCATCTCCCGCAGCAGTTGATGCACACACTTATCTGACAGCTTTGAATAAAGAAAGGGAAAAATAAAAAGGGAAGGAACTTTTGTGTTTTTCAGGAACTGAGTTTCACCAGTTGAAAATATTAAGTGCTTATCGATTTGAGCTGATTGGATGCATTTTATGAAACATGAGGCAACTGTTTTTCTCTGTCCTACAGACTAATGTGAAGAGATTCGACAGAGAGATTAAGTACAACCTTTGCAACTCTTTTTGAGCAGCAAACAAAAAGCACAGAGTTGTCTCCGAGTAGGAAATGATATTTTATGTCTATATATTATGCACAAATGCATTAAATACAGTGAGGTTAATCTCAGTAACTCATTATGAGAATGAAAAAACTAAATAAGAAACAGTGCTAAATACAGGATAGACATGATTACATTTACCAATTAGTCAGTTTCGTACAAACTCCAGATATTCATGATGACACGCCTGTCGCTCCTGTCGTCCGTGCTCTCTCTTTCAGCAATTTTATAAAACTTCTTGGTCTTGCAGAAGTTTCTAAATATTGAAAAGGGCAAATTTCCTGTCCTCTTTGGGATTGCTGGGTTTATATAATTACAATACAGCCACTATGAGATGGCTGTACTGTAATTAGTACTATATGCACCAAACAGATTTTTGAAGCTTGAGCTTTCTAGGTGCGTAGATGCCGTGCAAATGCTGTTGTTTGGCTCATGGAAACAGTGAACACGATGCTACCAAATGACCCCAGAGACCGAGTGGAAACACTTCACAACTGCTACTGAAATATTGTGTTTTGGTCTTTAACCACGCAGAGATCCCCAAACACGCCGCAGTGCTTTTAATCACTGCGAGCTGGGTTTTCCTGGTCTTTGTTAGAACCCGATCGGCTGCAGCCTCTGAGGCTTTTTAAGGAGGGAGACCTGAGAAAAGACACTTAAAGCTCAACCTGGTGGAAGTAAAAGGGTGGATAGGTTTGTGGAAATCGTGCCTGGGCTTGAATGCGCTGACTCTCACTGTTTTCAGGATTACATTTGGGTTTGTTATTGACTTGACACCACTATTAGACTTTATATCGCGGCCAATACTGCAGGGGTTCTCACATGATGTCCAAAGATAAGAGCTCAGAGGACGTCTGAGGGAAACAGTGATGCTTTTCTTTTTTAACTCTTCCATTTCTCTTACTTTTTTTTCTGTATGTCAGTTTCCTGTCAAATTCAAGGAGCGTAGTAAAGTCAAGGAGCGATGCAGACTATGCAAACTACCCAGTGCACAACATGATACCTGATGTGACATTGAGCTGCCTGCCTGACTGGCCGAATAACATACTGTTTTGATAATTAGCTGCTCCCAAGTGACTGACTGGTTGGTTGGATGACTGATGGCCATATTGACTGGCTGCCTGTCTGCCTGCCACACTGACAGACTGGCTGGCTATTGAGGCTTAGTTGTGCTATGTGGTGAGATCATCATCACTGGCAAGCACAACAAAAGACTGATGGGAAGAGGCTGCCTCT
>OMNM01033903.1:0-25961 GCA_900302745.1 Parablennius parvicornis | reverse complement strand
TTATAGCTCTCTAATGAGTCATTTATAAAGCAATTGTGCTCCGGTTAGATTTGTTTGGTGAATGTCATGCATGCTGTAGGTTGTAATTTTGTTTAATTGCCGCATAGCGTTGCACTGGGGTTTTCTTCATCTACTCTAGTGTCTTCACACAGTCCAAAAACATGTGTTTGGGGTTAATTCGGGGTTAATTGTTGACAATGATTTCTGTGTAGGTGTGAATGTTTGTGACTGTTTTCCATCCTGTGTTTGCCCTAGGTCAAAACCTGTTTTCACTCACAGCGATTTAAAAGTTAAAGAATGGACTTTTCTTTCTGATTTCTTTTGTACTCCCTTGTTTTGAAGTGCATCCTTTCAGAACTTTGAGTACTAAGCCCAATTTATACAGATATGTTGTCTTATGTCAGATATATTTCTAATTTCTTCTGAATTTGCTCATAAGTGCTGTAATTACATTACAACACCTGGATGTATTTACTAGAGGCTTGTATTTGCTGTATTTTCAGCAAAATTACTATAATAACATAAAATCTCAGCTTGGATGAGATCATACTGTGGCAAGTCTCATTTATTGTTGTGGCATGTCGGATTATACAACAGAATCAGCATCTACCTCAAGATTAAATCAAACTCTGCAAATCACATTTACAGGAAGAACATAAAGGGAAGCAAGCCGGATAAAGACCACATAATTGTAAAAATAAAGCAATAACAAATGTTTTAAAATCCTTACAACAAATACTGCAAGTACCACAGTTGTGGCTCCAGCATCACATCTTGTAAGCACGCCCCTTGGTGGTCATGATGTGTAACAACAGCATATGAATGGACGCTCAAACAGAAGTAAAAAGAAAGAGCAAGCATGTTGAAATGTCATGAAATTTAGGAAAGATTAACATATTTAATTGGGGGCGGAGGGGGGGCATCTATAGACAATTTTTTTTAAATATTATTTTAGACTTAGATTTAGTAACGGTTAAAATTACACAAAGTAGATTTCTCCTTTTGTCATGTGTGGGATTTACTAAGTTGTTACACACTGTTACACAAGTCTATTTTCATGGCAATAACTCAGTATAAATTGGCCCCTATTTGAAAATAAATAAATAAAGTCAAATATCAATGTTATACAAATTAATATGGGCCATTTAATTATAGGTTCCATCAACTGAATCACTTCAATGAAACTTGATACGGTCATAGGATATATTTTTTCCCGGGAAAGATGAATTTCCTCTGTCTGTGGTTTTCTTTCTTCTTCTTGTTGAGCCAGCGGAGGCGAGCTTTGTCCGTTCTGTCCTGACTGGCTGATGGAAATGTTTGGTCAGGAAAAATCTCTTTTAGCTTGCTCAAGAAAAACACCTCCAGGCTTCGACCAGCCTGGGCAACTTCTGAGTCCGGCTGTATGGGGGAATAAATAATAAAAGCGAATCATTTATCACACAGTGTGACTTTGAGTCCCAATCACAATATAACCCCTCACATCTAAGCATGCATCCTTAACCATAGCTTCAGGTTTTATATGTTTAGCTAACAGAAGCGCCCTTCAATCGGTTAATCTATTGCTCTTAAAATATTCTCGCATCAATGATGTGGGTTTTCTGGAACATTTCATCTGTGTCTGTGAGAAGCACAGATGTTCATTTATAATTATTACTTGCATTGACAGGCACTGACATGAAATCATGGTAAATTAAGGTCATCAAACAAAAAATGCATTTGGAACTTATCTCCACGAGCTGTAATGCTGACCTGACAGCAAAGTGAAAAATTCACTCAAAATGAAAAACGTACATAGTTGAAAGTAGCGCAGTTCTTGAACATGAGGAGGATGTCATCCACAAACTGCTCCGGGGTGAAATAGTGGAGTGTGTTGCTCTTGTCCAGTTTTTTGCGGATTACTGACAGGTCAATGGGCCTCCTGATGATCTGGTAGTAGTTTCGGGCCTGAAGCAAATTAGAAGAAGTTCAATCATTCAGTAATGTGTCAAAATTTTTGCCATGATAAAAATATTTGACATACAAGTGTGTTTCTTCATTCATGCAAGAAGTATGACCACATTTCACCTACATAGATTTTAAAAATCAAGATGATTTTTCACACTGTGAAAAAAAATTTATTTTATAGGAAAGCAAAGCACAACTTCTTTATATAAATAAGAATAAAGTAGAGGTTCTAAAGTCTATTCAAAACATTAAAAAAAAGTAATTATTTGAAGGATATTTCTACTAACAGTTTATGTCTCTCTGGGCATGAATGGGGAATTTTGTTGACGGACTCCTCTGATGTCTTTTTACAATATTTTTGTGTCTTTACGTCAAATATGAAGTGCCCTGATAGATGCACAAACAAATGTTCTATGTCTATTTCTATGTTTTGGCCTTTCTGTTTCTCGTCTTTTCATTGACTGAGAGTCAAATCAGTGTTGATATCAGGAAAGGAAGAAATGCTGCGATAATCTTAATTCTTGTCCAAATTTGAGCAACAAGTGTGTTTCGATGTATACTGTATTGTTATTGAATTGAAATGAAATGAAATGGTCAAAAAAAAGTACAAATCTAAACTTCTGTGTTTTTACTTGTTTACACCAAAATGTAGATGTGGTGTAACTGCTGAGCTGGTTCATTCACAATGTCTGGAGCATTTTGACCAAGATGCAGAAAACACACGGGCATTTAGTGGTCTGGATGGTGGAGGAACTGCGTTGGTGTCACAAACCCTGTAATCTTATTGGTTAGCCACATGATTGTTCCTAATTGTTGCTATTTCTAAGTGATGTCAGTTCTGATGTCAAGTTGCTTGTCACTGCAATATGAAAAACTAATTGTAGTAATGAGCAGAACTAAGTTTAGTGCAACTTATTTCTGATATTTCTGTATGTATTCCAACTTCTTAAACCACTGGCAAAGATAAAAATTAAGAAGTCCTATGCATCCTCAAGTTTAACTTTTGCCACTCTTGTTCTGGACATCCTTGTAAAAAATTATATAGAATAATTGGACCCCTTCTTAAAAAAAATCTGAATATTTTCTGTTTATTGACACCATATCTCTCCTCTTGAACATCACACAGCTGATATACTTTGATGTGATTCTTCCCGACTCACCAGAGGACTGACAGGTTCATGAAACGGAGCGCTGAGCACATGACAGTACAACAGCAGAGTCACCCTCTCACACCTCTGCACAGAGTCAGAGAAAGACACGACAAAATGATGTGCTTTTATCTTTTGAATTCACTTTAATCTATTAAACAGCAGCACAGAACACTAATCCCTGGTTTTCATGGTACGTCTTACCCTCTGATCCCGGTCAGACAGCGTATAAGGAGCTTTGACCCCCGTGCAGGATTGCATGTCCTCACAGTCATAGGCCTCCCCAGGCTCCTGGTCAGTTCTGCACAGCGTGCACACCCAGTCACCTCTGCAGGACATGCAAGACTTCAGAAAGATGTGCAAATATACATTAAATAACTAAACAAGGAAAACACATTTTAAATGATGAACCTCTCCTGTCTGAGGCGATGATGAATAAAGACACTAGAGAAACACACATAACATCAACATTTGGCAATGCCAGACAATGGTTCTTATTTTATGGAGGAAACGATTACAATTTGCATCACAAACACCAGACAAAACACACAAGGAAAAAAAAAATCAAAGCTAAAGCAGCATAGAAACAGTAGATTGTGGAAAATCTTTACCAAAACTGCTTTCTATGAAGTTATAAAAACAGTTTGGGTTTTTTTGACAGGGGTCGCCACAGCAAGTCATAACTTTCACCAAAGACTTGGTTAGGTTATACACCTGTCCACTTCCTAGATTGACTGGATGCTTCACTCAGGGACACATTGAGTCCCAAGTGATATGTTGGCGGGGTATTGAGCAGTCGGCTCATGTGTTGTCCCTCCACAACAGCTCTGTGGTTTTTTCACCTGGCCACGTAGGAAATATAATTTTCCCACTTGGCCTTTGTGGGATTTTGACTTATTTCTGAGTGTTTTATCATCATCACACAGTCTGCAGAAATGCTCGATAGTTTGGATATCCTGTCAATTTTGAATTACCTGGTGTTCACCCAATGGCAGATCTGCTCCAGCTTCCCTAAGTTTGGTAAAGAGTGTGTCAAAAGATAAATGGATGGAAGTGTGTATGAAGGGCTAATGGGTCCTGTATAGATGCACCAGATGTTTGTGTTCACACAGTACTTACACTGGAAAGCCGATCAGAGGAGGTATGTGACAGGCCAGGTGGTAAACTTTGGGACAGACGTCACAGCACAGCAGATCTCCTCCATTCAGACAAACGGCGCAGAAATCGTCGCTCTCCATCTCCTCCGTCTCAGCTTCAGCTTTACCCTGCTGGACAGGTGAGTCGGTCTGTTCCTGCCAGTTGCAAAGATCCCGTTTCTGATCTTCACCCTCATCCATCTGAACTACATCTGTTTCATATTTAGTTTCAGAATCACCCTCCAGCAGCAGACATCGACCCTGTTCTGCCTCTGGGTCGAAGTGGATAACCAAGGTCTGCTCTGCGTCTGGATCCAAATAAAATGTTCCAGAATCAGCTTTTCCATCATCAGATTCAGAGTCACACAGGATGTACGGCTGATCTGAATTAGATTCACAGTCGAAGCCTGAGTCCTGCTCTGGTTCTGCAGAAGGGGAGCTGTCAGGACAGTACGGTTCAGTCCAGGACGTCGGTGTTGTTTCTCTGGGACTAGGATCAGACGAGTCGCCCGGGTTATGCTGAGGTGATGCTTTTCTCATCTCCACAATATCTGGCTCATTCTGACTGGCTCCATTCTGTTAGCCAGAGATTAAGACAGAAGTGTAAAAACAAGGGTAAACTAATTATGAAACAAAAGTATTTTGTTTGGAACAATATGCGTTTATCTCTTTACCTGCTGAGAACGTTTTAGAGACGCATCCCTCAGTCTCTGGCTTGGCAGTCGAGACAGACACACCACAGGCTGCAGAAATGATAAAGACACAGACTGGAAGTTCAGACGCTCCAGGCTTACCACGGCTATGGAGGCATCACCCAGAATCCTCTGGGCCTCCGGATCAATCCTGTGAAAACAAACCAAGGCCGGGTGGGCTTACTGTGAAAAGAACAGCACAGGGTAATGGCACAATGTCATACTACAGCATTTTACAATGAGAATATAGAGGTTTTCTTATAAGAAAATCCACACTTTCAATAGATCATCACCCAAAATACAGAATTTAAATGAATAGTGAAACACTCTCAAGCAAAATAAGGAAGTTAGCATGATCAAGCATTAAAAATGAAAGCAAAAAAAAAATAGTGTTTGAAATCACAACCAACATCCTAATGCAAATTATCATGTATGTTTTTGCCGAACACAATCCACAACTATTAACCATATATTTTCAGATCCAAAGCCTGACTTCTGTTGATTTTGTAGTTTGTCAGAGCGGCAGTTACAGAAACTTGCTATTGCACCTCTGTAAAACTCATTTGTGTTCTCAGGACAAGACAACAAGTCATGCTGTGTGTGTGCAAAGTTAAGTCAATTATTACCTGAATGACTACAAAGTGTCATACCTCTGAAGCTCTTTCTGTTTTACCTGAGTCTCTTCAAAAAAGCTTTTACACTTTTGTCTGGATGCCTTTTCCGTTTCTCAGAGGAGGGAGAGCTCACGCTAGATATGCCGTTGTGGGTCCACTTTGGCCTCTTCTCCATTTCACTGGAATCAAAGCTGTTCAGCTACACAAACACAGAGACACAACTTGTGAATACATTTAAAAATAGTTGTTTCTACAATCCCAAAAATGACCATAAGCTCATGCATGAGAACTGAAGTTGTATTTCTGAGGCTACCATTATTACATAGCTACCTTTGGCTTATAGATCCTAACAGCTGTTAAATAGTAAAGCTCTTCATCTCAAATTGATCAGGAAGTCAGTTATCTCTATGATTTGCTACTCAGCATATGTATAATATATTTTGTGTCCAAGTTCTGACAGTTATAGCAGGTATAACCTGAGTTTCACTCTATATATATCTAAGATTGTGTTTTGTAAAAAGAGTACTATCACACTAAAAATGTATTGGAAACTACTTGTGCAGAAAATGTATGTGCAAATTTGTCTAATTTATTATCAAATAGTCTAGCAAAATTAATGATTTCTTATTTTGTTGGAGCCACTTTTTTTCTGATATATTAATATTATGTGAAATAATATTGTGTAAATTATGGGAATTCAGTGCAGAAAACAACATGAGACAGATATGCTTTAACCTCCCCCTTTATCTGTTAGGTGCAATGAAAAATAACCAAGCAAAATAAAGCCACTTCTTGACACTATGTGCCTCTGTATTACATGTTCTTTTGGCAGGGTTGCCTCTTCTGCTGCGGTTGCCAGATTTGAACCAGTCTCAAGTGACTGGGCCTCCAGTGCCAGCAGTGCTTCACACTTGGCTGCCCTGGGCAACACGGCGGTTCGCCTCGGTGGGAAGTTGCCATAGCGTCTGTGAGTCAAGTCTGCCATCTCCAGGAGCTCAGGCCTCTTGAGATACAGAAACCAGAGCAAAAACACAGAAGAAGCTGCTGGTTCGAAATCTCCTGAGTGCTCAATGTTTGATGACACTATTAAGATTCAATATCCCCAAAGAATCAAAGGAAGAATCCGTTGATTAAATATTTTGAGATCAGGTTGGCTACTCGTTTTTTTATCCAAAATCTATCGCTCCAATTCAAGACAATGCACAGGAACAGCTCAGTGAGCATAACAATTAGTAAAAGATCACAATCACCTGGTAAGAATCAGTTTCAGGTTGCATCATGATTTCAACTTACCTGAATATGAATAGAGCGAATAAAAAAAACACAGACGTCTGCTTGAGAAATCCAGGTGAATGTGCCCTCAGGTGCATGTGAGCTGAGCAAAAGAGGGGTGGAACTGCTACATGTGTCCAGTATCAAGGGGAATACAAATGACTTGATTGGTAGAAAGATGAATCAACATCAGTCCCCTGACATTACATGGCTGTAGCCGAGCTACAGGGCTGGAAAACGTTTCACTTCAAATACATTTCAGGACTCACCATGTGATGTTTTAATTTTAGTGGTGGAAGAACGAAGCAATTTCTTCATCTATCCATCCATGCACCTATCTGCTTTATCCAGTGTCAGGGGATGGGGCACTGGAGTCAGTCTTCGTTGACAGCGGGTGGACAGGTTACCTGTCCAAAGGACAAAACAGAGATAAAAGACAAACACACACATACACATTGACATCACCGAGCAAGTTAGAATCACCAACGTTTGTATGTTTGTGGACAGAGGATACCAGTGCCCCCCCTCGACCATTCTCAACAGGGGTGTCAAACATAATGGCCCATGGGTATCTGTCCGGCTTTCTGAGAGAGAAAAAAAATAGACATTTTACTCACCTATAGTCTGCACCACAACAAAGAAAAACTTTAAAGTTAAAATTTAAAGGTTATTGTGGCAATATTTTACTGGCTTCACACAGTCAAGATGAAATAAAATGTTTGAAAATTGTTTGTTTGACAATCCCGGGCTTCACATGACAAAGCAGTATAGAGGATGGTTGGTTAGTTTGATGGATGGATGAATGGATGGATGGATGGATGGATGGATGGATGGATGGATGGATGGATGGATGATCTCAGGGGTAAATTATTTCCAGCGGCGATCCACAGACTAATAATGATATACACTGTATGAATGAATGAATGAATGAATACAGTTACCATTATCTTCAACGACTTTTCACAGAGCAAGAAAAAAGAAAAGAAAAGAAAAGAAAAGAAAAGAAAAGAAAAGAAAAGAAAAGAAAAAAAAACCCAAAAACATCTGATTGTGTTTTTGTGTTTTTGTGTTCTGTTATTGGCCGCTGGGTGGTACTGTGTATTTTTCCGCTCTCTCGTCGCCGTGAAGGAAATCTCGCACAAAACCGCGTGGTTTGCAAATCCCGTTCCTCTTTCAACTAGCCTCCAAGATGGTAGGTGCTATCCTGTCTCCCTGTGCAGTAAACTTGGGTTAAATCTTCTCCCATCCGAGTGCTGTTGTGCTCCAAATATACTGTGGACGATGTATTTTCGTTCAATCACTTCTCACAAGGAAGTGTTGAGTATTATTAACGCGATGATGTGACATAATGAGGGTTTGTAGACGGTGAATTGTGGTATCTCTGTTCTCCTGGGCCCCGGTTGCAGCACCTGGTTAGCACTTTGTCTCTACCCGACTTAAACTCTCGTTTTAACACACACTTACGCGATTGTCTGCGTAGAATCCGGTTTTTCGCTGTCCACTTTTTATTCGCTGTTGTACAAGTAGTTATGTTTGTCGCCTATTTCGCAGCGGAGCTAGCTTTAGCTTCAGATAGAGCTAGGCAGCATGTTAGCACAAACGCTACGTGTTCAATTGGAAGTGTTAAGTCCGTTGCTATTTTTTTTACCCTACAAATGTATTATGTCACCTCATGAGATCTGATCCAGCTCAGTAATTTACACCCAATTCTTTCCAACAGCCCACCAAGAAGACCAAGACCAGGAAGCTCCGTGGGCACGTCAGCCACGGACATGGTCGCGTTGGTAAGCATCATTACTCTGCTGTAGGGTAAACTTGTAATCCAGTTTTTAATTATGAGGAGCTTATACTTTTCTTTGGTGTGTGTATCCAACAGGCAAACACAGAAAGCATCCTGGAGGTCGTGGTAATGCTGGTGGTATGCATCACCACAGAATCAACATGGACAAATAGTAAGTCACTAATGAATCTCCCACACCTGAGGAAGTTAACATAAGTGTTCAAGTGAAGGCCAAAAGCTTGGAGGTAGATCATTTCTCTTATCATTGGTTATACATTTCATACAGATAAGACGTGCAATAGTCCTTAGATGGGATGAACAGTAGAGAACATTCTGCTATGGCCTGTTTAAGTAACACTTTATATCGCTACAAAAGTATTATTCCTTTTACATGCAGTTCTTTAGCCTACACACACTCGCATTGCTGTGAGCATTGGTTTGGGTCAGTATTCTGTGGCTGTGTGCATGAGCTTTTTAGGAACTGTAGCTCATCCTGAGGTTTACTGCACATAAATACTGTATATGTGTCCTTATAAATGTCAGGTTTGTTCAAAAGTAATAGAGACTTGCCATTATAGGAAAATCTTTTCTTCCAAACAAGTGTCTTTACCTTCTGCGTTGTTTACCAGCCACCTCTATATATAATGAAATAGTGTCTGCACGTTGACTAACTTTGTGGAGCCTGGCACTTCTGTGTTCTGCATTCATTGAATTCCAGTGATTTGTAGAGACTAGAGTCTCATCTTGACACACGCTATTGTCTTGGTGTGCTTGAGTCCTCTTAGAGTGAAGACTGGTCCTATTCACCGACTGGCCTCACCTATAGTCCAGTCACCCACATGGGCAGTCACAAACTTGTTTACAAACTCCTCTGGTGTTATTGGGCATCAGTTGTGTTTCATGTGTTTGTACATGGTTTGGATGTTAAAGTGTGATGTTGGGATATGATGGGTTTTTTTTATAGCCGAGAATTTTATTGTTCCACTACTGGAAAAGCAAGAAACATTACTATGTTATAATGGATTGTTTGTTGTTGCATCCATAAATAATTGTCAAGCACGGCATCGCAGAAATTATTAAATTCAACCTTACTCATTTTTAGACTTTTTAGCAACTTTTGATGCATTTCTCTTGGAACTGAAGTGAACTTGTTGCATTGACATCTGCTGCTCTTGCCGGTGTGTGTTTTTGTTCAGCAGATTTATCTCTGACTGTACCTGGGCATGTAGAGGTTTAACTGGCCAGATTTGGTGATGGCTTACAGTTTTAATGTGCTGTTTACTGCTGCGTTTGTGTGCTTTTCTTAATTCTAAAGTTGTTTTTGACTTCTCATGTCGGAATGTTGAACTATGCAGCAGAATATTTTCTCTAAAACTCCACAAAATATGTTTTCCTAAACTGTATATTGTTTCTATTGTTCACACAAGATAATTGAATTTGTTGTGCTTTTTGAGGGAGCAAGACGGTACTCTGAAGTGAGAACAGTTTTTTTACAATTTGTTGTGCAAACACGTAGCGGTTAATACCGCCTCACCCTTTCACAGAAATGATTTTCTCAGTAATCAGTCAGGAAGTATGCTCATTACAGTGAATCTGTTTGACCATCCACTTGAGATCCTTGGTGACTTAACTGTGTCTCTGTCCTCAGCCATCCTGGGTACTTTGGTAAGGTGGGTATGAGACATTACCACCTGAAGAGGAACACTTCCCACTGCCCCACCATCAACCTGGACAAGCTGTGGACGCTGGTGAGCGAGCAGACCAGGGTCAACTATGGCAAGAAGCCAGACGGCCCCGCCCCCATCATCGATGTCGTGCGCGCTGTAAGTTACTTTCGCTGATCATCTAGCGCTGGGTGAAAAAAGACACGTCATTGTCTCAATGCAGAAATGCTGAAGTAACTTAAGAGTTGATAGATTCAATGTTTTGTTTGTTTTGTTTTTTTTAACCATTTATTTTTCACCTCAATCAGATGGTGAATAGCTTCTCAGAAGTTTGGTGTCCAATTTATTCTATTACTTAGATAAATGTATGAGTTTATAAAATGCAAAGCTACGTATAAATATATTCCATCACGTAATATATAGAAGTGCTAGATGTCGATGTAAAAAAAAAAAAAATCTCGACTGAGTCTGAAAGCTGATCTTTGTAAATTTGGGGGGAATAAACTGATTCAAAGCAGTCGGATCCTTTCATGTGCAAATTATAAAGATTTATATATTAAGGCTTCTTTTTGCGCTTCCAAACAAAGTGATTGATGATGCCTTGTTGATCAGTTGGTCACGTTTGGCATTGAAATGCTGATAAATTGGGGGAGAACTCTAATCTTATGTACAATTGTTAAAAGTCGGGGGAAATCTGAATTTGGGGGGTTTAATATACGTGTATCCTTTTTTTCTGACAATGCCACTTTGTTTCCTTGTGCGATCATGTCTTTACCTTCATTATTTGCTTGTTTTCAAAACAGTGGTTCAGTGGTTTTCCCAGTAAATTTAAACCTGATGGGTTGTTTTTATCTTCACAGGGTTACTACAAAGTTCTCGGCAAAGGAAAGCTTCCCAAGCAGCCCGTGATCGTCAAGGCCAAATTCTTCAGCCGACAGGCCGAGGAGAAGATCAAGTCAGTGGGTGGAGCCTGCGTACTGATGGCATAATGCGCCTTTCAGTGTGTTTTTGCAAAAATAAACTGTGTAAATGGGAACTGTTGTGTCTTATTGTGTGTGATGGTGTTTTGTTTTTTTAAAGCAAAGTTGAGCTCAATGAGTCAAGAAGTACATCAGCACTTGAATAATTTTATCATTCCACATTTCATTATTGGTGGTCAAAAACCCCAAACAGTGAAAGAAATAATGGCTGGCGTTTATCTCATTATTTTACTAACACGTTTAGTTCCACTGTTGAATGAATGAAATGGACAATGTCAACATGTAACTTTTAAAATAGGTCATTAGTTATTTGGGAGGAAACTGGAGATTGTCCTCGCTCCATGAACAATCTACATTTGAATACTGCTTCATGTATGGTTTTGAACTGGAAGGAATCAGGAAATCCCACACTCAAAAATCCATATTTGAGGTTAAAACTCAGGCTTGAGTGATAACCATGCAGCATGGAACGTTGTCTTCAGAGGTGCTCTTGAGCCTTGATTTGGTGAATTATGCTGTGGACTAAAATTGAATTTTTAAACCTCAGTGCTGAGCAGAGACTGGTCACACAAGGTGGTGCTATTGAGGTTTAGATGCAGTCACCCCCTCACTGCCGGTAACTTCAATTTAAGCTTAGAAGTGTTCAAAGGTAGAGTTACAAATGATCTTACATGAGTAGCTGGGTTGTCTTTACATTCGTCCCCATTTAGATTTTTAAAGAGTTGTATCGTTCAGAAAATCTATAAATTGAATAAACTGCAAATATTGTTAGAACTGTAAACTGCAAAAGATTTGAGCTTTCATTTTAAGTGTTGCTGCTCTATTAAAGATGGTTTTGGATTTCCAGCCACTTTAACAACACACAGGTTTTGATTTGACTAATCTCTTGATTTATTTTTTATGGTTTATTTGTGTGTTGTTAATCTCCAATTGAGTGTATATGTCTTCATATAAAACAGCATGTCCTGTGTGCATGAGATGATCCCTGTTGTATGGAAAAAAGCAGGGTTCATGACCTGTCGGATGAAATTAGAGTAGCATGAGAATATCTATGCACAAGAAGTACATGCAACTGCTGCGCCACCATGCCGCTGTAATACAGGATTGGAGAGTTGACAGTCAAGTTCAGTGAGTGTGGAAGTTTTTTGTGAATTAATTACAAAAGTTAATATTAGGAATTTCTCTCCCAAATTTTGTATTAGATTACTCATTACACTCAGTCATTTTCATGATTCCTTTCTTTCTTTTAATTATTATTGAAATCCTTCAAATGTTAGTGTTTTTTTTTGTTTTTTGTTGGGGGGGGTTTCGTCCACTGATGTTCATAGTGACCGAAAGATTTTTCGACAAATTGTATGGTGTATTCTTGTCACTTTTTAAAAACCTTTCGCTTTTTAACGGGCCTTGAACGCATCACTCTCCGCTGGGTGGGCGGGGCTTCCGGTTGTGTCAGTAATTCAAAACACCGTCTTCCGTAGAGTGAAGAATCGGCGTGACGAGATAAACCAAGGAGATGTGATCACTACACACCTAGGGGTAGGTCCAGAGAAAAATAAGTCTGTCTGAAGATGTGATTTTTTAAACTTCCTCTGTTGACCCGACCGGAAGTTCCTGAGACGTGTTTTAACAGCTGTCACATACTGGAGACGCGTGCGGCTCCAGACTTCTCTCAAGATTCACGTTAACCACAAACCTTCGTTTAAGCTCTGTTAGTCAGTAAAGGTGAGTGGATGCTGTAGAAAAACTAACGCGTCAGCCACTTTCTTCTCCGGATCAATGAGAGATAATCTCATTGCTCATAGTCTGTTTATCCACGAAGATCTCTGCAGGAGTTGTGGTGCGTTCAGGAGGAACTGGGAAGAGGGATTGGTCATTGACATTATAAATTTATTATGTCACTGCTGTCAAGCCAGTCTCCACTTCAGAAAAGAGAGTAAAATAGATCTGTTTAGCGGTGCGCCCATCCTCCATGCTTGACGGTGAGAGCGTACGCAAATGGATTTCAAAATAAAAGTGACTTTTCAGTGGACAGCATCTCACTTTCATTAATTTAGTGCAACTAGACTGGCCAAAATTGGATAAAAACTATAGAATGAGAAGTGAAGGGAACGGACGGACACACGCACACACACACACACACCCACACACACAGAAGACTGGAAGTAATAGTGCAATTTCTTCCAGCAATCACACAATTCTGTGTAAGTGTCTGTAAAGAGACTGAAAAGGAGGTGAGGAGATTGCTATTCCATTCTGGCTAGGGATGTGATGTAATCTGCATATGGTTTACTTAATTTGCATATGACATCACAGGGCATAGCTAAAATTCCTTTGTTGGCATATGCCTCTCTTCACAAACAAAAAGGGAAACTAACTTTACTGTGTTTCTTTCACCACACAGGTGAGCGTCACCTGACTCTTTATTCATTCTGTTCATGGCCGACCAATCCTGGCTGGACTATTCTCTGCAGCGCTCTGCCAGCTTGGGTTTGGAGGTGCTGGCACGTGCCTCC
The DNA here is from genome assembly GCA_900302745.1 of Parablennius parvicornis. Classification (NCBI taxonomy): domain Eukaryota; kingdom Metazoa; phylum Chordata; class Actinopteri; order Blenniiformes; family Blenniidae; genus Parablennius; species Parablennius parvicornis. Next base: position 12,218 of record OMNM01033903.1, on the reverse strand, counting down.
AGGCGGAGCGTAGACTGGACAAACATCAGTGCGTCTCAGACTCCCACAACTACACACCAAGACCTGCACACATCAGACGAGGTTTCTTTTTATTTATCTTTGAGTCCGACTGGAGGAATGTGGCCTCGACTGTGGGATATTTATTACTCCCTTTTACCTTGGTTGATCTGTTTTGATATTGCTCTTTCAGAAAACTCCAACAGTACTAAGTGATGGCTTTGCAGCCATTGCAGAGTTCATGGCGCAGACGACATATCAATGCAAGGTGGGTGAATGTTTGTCGCACTTCACATGACCGCTGGCCCCGCCATCTGGATTGAGATACAATAACGTGGGCATTTTGCTTTGGCTGTAGAGGTTTTATGACTCGGGCTGTTGCACGGAGCCCAGTGACGCTGAAAGGGTTCACATGTCCAGGTTCCACACTCGACTGGGAGCTGGGACGGCACATCCTGCTCTGCCACCCACGAAACAGGTAAAGGATGAGTTGTATTAATCTGTCTGTTTCAATTCTTATTTATTGTTATCAGGGTGTGTTGTGGTTTCAGATTACCAGTGTCATAATAAACAAAAATACTGAGTTTAAACTGTTGATTTACAGTGAGAATGACTATACAAGCAGCATGTACATATATATTAGTTAACTCTTTAGTTCCAATGCTGATATTAAAAGCTGCTTTCACTCACATTGTCTTGATGTTAATTTTTAAAAGATCCACATGTTTTACATGCTTTCCTTTTAAAACTGAAGTCTGGTCGCCATCAGCACCATGAGGCGGCGGATGAAGATTTTTACATTGAAGTTTGGCCTGGAAGCTACACCATCACTGCCAGCGTGCCTGAGTCACAGCAGCAGAGCCATGTGGTCAACTTGAAAGCTGGAGAGAGTGTCCACCTCACCTTTAACTTCTGATCCAAAACCTAATACTAACACTTCCTCATGCAGTGTGTTTGTGTGTCTTACTTACTTTTATAAATTTTTTAATTCCCATGAGGGGTTCACAACAAAGTGTTATCTTTGTACACAATGAAAAGCCATATTTTTATTTCATTTTACTGACGTGTTTTATTAGATTATATGTCAACGTTTGGCCAAAATCAGTATATGAAAGCACTCAGTAATATATTTTGCACACAAACTGTGCCTGTACCGTACCAGTATAATAAAATAAAGTTGTTTTGTTTCTTTAAAAAAATCTTTTGGTTGTATTTTCATATACAACATCAAAGTGTTCACTGTCTATCCTGGCATACAGTATCATGTGTGAATCGTAGTGGCTTTGTTACAAGAAAAATGATGGAGTCCTGCAGGTGGCCGAGGTTTGAAGTTGGCACTCGCTGCTCTCCCTTTGATCCCAGCGAGGGACTGGAACAAGGAGCTTTGGTTGGGTGGGGTGGGGAACATGAACCTCACTGGTTGTGGAGTTCTCCTGGCAAGTAAACTTCCTGTGGAAAACAGAATCTTGTTCATTAGGTTATAGCATTTTGAATATCAGCAACACTCAATCAGCGGATCAAGATTTCTGTACCCAAAAGATGTAGTTGAATATTAAAACTTGAGATGTTTCATTTAAATGATGAATCTAAGACCACTGATCTCAAAAAGTTATGCAGCTGCAATGCAATGCCTTTGTATAATGCCATTTAACACAAACATTGAGAATAGTCTCCAAGATGGCTGTCACAATACTTTTTCTGCTGCTCTGTAACCAAAGTCTCTACAAGAAAATACCATGTTATCCACCTGAAGTTATTCCCTGACATTATCAGAACATCAGTGTGTTACTTATTTTTTTAATTATATCCCTCTATTAGTGTTCAAGGCATGAGTTTGATCTCATCCTTACTGGTTGGTGTGCAACACAGCTGATTGCAATGAGCATCTCGTTATTGGGCTTCCTGCTGAGCTTGGTAATGGCACCATTATGACATTCAGCTGTGTTGAAGCAGGGAGACATAGAAAGCATGCAGAGCTTCAGCCCTCCAGGATCTGAGTTTGACACCCCTGGTTGCAATGATTGCCTAAATTCACATAGGGTGTCAGTGGAAATATGAATTACAGAGAAGCTCAGGTGTTTTTGTCTTACACATTCTCCTACTTTATCCTGTTATCTGCAGGCCAATCAAAACATGTGATCTTTGGGCTAGTTTAACAGGCTTGTTCTGAATTTTGAGTTTAGGTCCAGAGTGTGTAATCTAAAGCTTGTCTCTTGAATCCCACCTGGCTGTCTGTGCTGTGGTTCTGGTCCAGTTCTCCTCCAGTACCTCCATGGAGGACGCTGTTGTTTGCCCCTCGGCTTCACTTGTGGAGAAATTGACCCAGTGGTCCCATCCTCCGAAAGAGACAAAGAGGGGGAGGTTGGGATTTCAAGATCGCTCTTTGTCACATCTGCATCCCTGAAGTCCATTTGTCCATTGTGGTCTGACCTGTCAATTCCCTCCATGGTCCCAGGACTGGACCCACAGCTGGACGAAGCGACGCAAGTTTGATGGTTTCTGAACGAACAGCGGCAGGAGGAAGACACGGGGCAGCAATCAGTACAGAGCAGCTTTGGATAACAGGAGGAGCCACGGGAGGAAAGCCAGCCACAGTACGGATGGAAGGGGGTTGTCGGGATTTGGATCTCCCTCACTATTCTGTCATAGCGGGCAGATGAAATGGGCAAAACAAGGTCATCTGGGACAAGGGATACAAAACTGTTCCACATTACCACCCGCAGGCTTGTCACAGCTTCAGCTGCAAAAGAGCAGAACAAAAAAATTAGAGCTGATGACTGATGGTGGTCAAGACATTTCAGAGTTATTGATCGTTCGCAATCAAATTTAAAGTAAAACATTCTTAACTTTCAACATCATGGATTAAAAGGTTTGGCCTTACCATTAACACCGTCTCTCCGCTCTGTGGCTGCGACCACACGCCCCGGGCCGTATCTCCTCAGATCTGGTTCCCATGGAGACAGGACTGCATCACCGGGTAGCAGATGATGTGAGAGAGCTCTTCTGTTGTTTACCATGTCAAGACAACAAGTCAACTGACGCTGAGAGGAGGTGACGCCCAAGCTACCACCTCCCGGATGATCAAACTCAATGACCCAAACTCCGCTGCGGCCCTGAGTTTGAACAGGTGGGGAAAGGTGTCATCACACTCTGCAATGCATGTGTGGCATATGTTTTTGATGTGAGCAGTACAGTCATGATGTTGTTAGTAGTGTTACATTGGAGCAGTGGCTCAGTTTGTGCAGTGGGTTGCCTTTAAGTCCCTAGTCTGTGGGTTGGAGCCCCCATGTTTATATGTCAAAGTGTCCTCAAGCAAAACATAGCACCTCAAAACCTTGCCTGGGAGCTGTCACCATTGGTATTTGAATGGGTGCATGTGACTTACAATGTAAAGTGCTTTGGGGACTGTTGATTCAATGAAAAAGCAACAAATAAGTGAAATGTATTCACAATATCAAGTTTTCTAGTTCAAACCTACCAACTGACAGATTGCTGTGTGTGATTTTTCATGTTTTCTGTGTTTATTTATATGCTCTGGATAGAGTATGGAGGAAGAATGTTTTCAAAGAGTAAAGTTCAAATTAATATTATTCATTCCTAAGCTAAATAGCACTGACTAAACATAACAAAATCATTTTTGAACATAAAACACACCTATAATCAACACCATGAAAATGTTCAACCCCTTTGACTTGAGATGAAGAATTGCTCTTTGCACACAAGCTTAATACAAAATAGGACTCAATGCATGTGATTACACTTTGTTTCGTTTGACCTGCACTTGCTGTATCACAGTGCCCAGCTGGTACAGGCCATCCGCCTGTCTTCTGGCTAGCACTCGGCATCCTGGGAAAAACTCCGATCCATCCAGGCTTTCACCAGTCCGTAGACAGGACACAACTGGACAAAACGAATCACCAAAACTGCACCTTGAGGACAAAGTCAAGCAAGAATAAAAAAACTGTTGCCTGATTATTTTTGTCTATTTACTGCTCAATCATACAAACTAACCTGCGAGAGAATGGATATGTATGCTGCTGTGGTGCAATAAGAGAGGTGGATGCACAGCAAAATTTCAACGTCGAGACCGTGGGTACTGATGATGGGATGTCACTAACATGCAGAGGAATCACCTGGTAATACCCACAGAAGCACAAACTTACCGATTTAGACAACCTAGAATTGCTGTATGAAGATGGTTTGTATTTGTGATTTTATCATTGGCTGGGATACATAACCAAGTCAATGTTAAGCTCGAAGATTCCATCATTGACCAGTGCTTGGTGAATTTACACATACTTTTTTTAACCCTCCACTCATGTCAAAGGGTATCAAGGAACAGCTTCCACACGTGGCCTCGGCCAGGCACTGCAGGTAGTCCCTAGTGTTCTTGCTTAGCCGGATCCCTGAGTGCTGCAGGTAGAAGATGCTCACTGGTCTCCCGGCTGCTAAAGCAGGCAGCGCTCTCAGCACAGCCTCGGGCTGCTCTGGGAGATCTGTGCAGAGAAGATGAACCGCCTGGCAGGCGGGGTCAGTGAGAGCCATGCTCAGAGCCGCCAGGAGATCCCTGCCGGGACTGCAGCTCACTGAGTGAATCCAGGTCAGGGCTGTGTACACTGTGTCAGGAGTACAGGGGAGCATGTGGGTGGACCAGAGATTCACCTGCAAAGTAAGAACCAAGAACCTGAAGGAGTGATTTAATTCAATCAAAATCCCATGTAAAAACATTATGTTCTCAATTCAAATGGAATAACATCCACCAATACATGGACCTGTGCGTAAAGCAAGAATTCTGACTGTACCTAGAGACTGTGCACATTTTCCAATAATATTTATCTCTCTGGGAATTGACACCTCTGACTGACTAACTTCCCAATTAAGAAACAAAATCTGCATGAGATGAATGCTCCAAGCTTGAAGAGGTTTATTCCTCTGAGATCTGAGTCTCTTACATCAATCGTTGAGGGAAGAGGAGTCAGTCCGACCTCACCTTGCTGGAATACGTCATGATGTTGAAGAGAGAGTCCCTGAGCGAGGCTTTGGTCAGCAGCGTTTGGATCAGTAGGCGTTTTACCGACCCCAGGATGGCTTTTGTGTTCTCGGAGTTGCTCACCACAAAAGTAATGTTGCATCCCCGCTGGCCCAGAAACAGTGGAATCAAAGTGGCCTCGGAGGCCGCCAGCTTGAATGTCATCCTAACGCTGAAAGCAAGTGAAGACATTTATTTTTTTGTCTTTGTCATAGCTAAGTGGCAAGAAGAAGAAAAAACAAGATAACCTTTGGAGCCGTTTTTATTTTTTAAAAATACAGGTGTCAAACTGTTACATATTTTACTAAGATCAACTATCAGAAATCAAATGGAATACACAGCGAAACTAAACAGCTGAACTAACGTGTGTGTTTTATCTGAAACTCGACATATATATTAAATTTAGCACACTTTTAATTACTACTGGACATATGTGCCTTGTCAAAAACTTTGAGGAACTTTAAATTATTGCATAATTTCATAATACATTATGTAATTAATACAAAATGCTTTTCATTGCAAATATATTGGCATGATTAATTTAAAAATTGTTCAAAATTACCATTGACATATTTTGAGCAGCAAAAGTCACACTAAAGTGATGCAAATCCTAAGTTTGGTGTACTTCATTCCTTTATTTACATCAGTTAAACATGTCTCCTACTTTTATATTAACAATTTCACTGAATGAAAGTGTTAAGACATATTTCATTGCATTTGTTACAGTCTCAAATTATTGTTTGAGTCCAACAGGAATAGAAAATGTAGGTGATTGTTCATTAACATAAAAGTGTAGTTTTAAAAGTCAGAGATGTTTATAGTTTTTACTTTACAGTGATCACTAATCTCCCGTCTTGTAGTTCTCCTTCATGTGCTAAAGGGTTGTCCAGGTGTCTTTTGTATTATTTTTCTGAATCAAAATAAGAAATCAAGGTTTTAACTGAAGAATTCAATGTCGTAAGAATATGAGATAACAGCAAATGGAAAGTAAAAGAGATCAGCTGTACTTAAACATGAGACTTGAGTGAATATTCTTTAAAAAAAAAAAAATTCAAAATAAAACAGAGCACTGGAACCAGGGGTTTACAGTGGCTCTTCTTGATTACATAAAATCACTTAACTATGTTTCTGTGATAGAGAATCAACGGAGATATTATAGGCAGCAGCTACGTAAAATGGCTAATGAATCTGAATAGACCTGAAACTTATTCATGAGTTAAGGCGGGGAGAGTACATTACCTACAGTTTCTCTGTTGCTCACAGTCAGCTGCAGAGGACAACTTCATCACACTGTTGACGCTGGTTTCCATAGACACACAAACAGGACTGAGTCTGTTTTTATCTTTGCCACTGGAGGTGCTGTTTACCTGCTGATTCAGAATCAGTTCCTGCACATGTTACAGGCACTATTGTGAAGCCCCACAGTGAATGCAGCACTGAGAAATGACACTAATCCTGCCTGAAGTGTTAGTGATGTATTGCTCCTCCTCTACTTTACTGTTCACTGACATTTTACATTATGTTAGAGTTGTTGAGTCTTGTTTCTTCAAGCCTCGTCTTACACACAAAAAAGCCCCGAGGGCTGATTTTATTAAACCAAAACAAGGCTGTGTTGTTTAGGATTCAATAAAAGACTTCTGTCACAGTCAAATGAAGAATCATATCACAAGGATCACATTTTCTGGACGATTGAAGCACATTGTACAGTCACAGTCAGAAGGCAAAAAGACTAGAGTCCTTCTAATTTCTTGGTATTCACATTTCATGCCTCATGTAGAATACTAACATCTTTCATCAACAGAGACTGCGATCTGCAGGTTTGATTGAGACCCTGAGTGAGTCCCTTGACCGCCAGTATCTCCCCTGGCGCTGGACTGTATGTGTGCTGAAGGTCGACTAATAATAAGATGGGTTATATGTATAAAAGAAAGAGATGGGCACACTGTACTTTCAGAACTTTCAAAGTACTGTATCCCGTTAGGTGCTGAATAAGTGTACAAGTGCAGACATTACAGATCACGCAACAAAGTGCAGTTGATCATCGACAATACTTCACATCCACTTCACAACACTTAACAATGAAAGGGAAACTTATTCCACAGCAGAACCAAATAACTCCAGTGCCAAAATATGCCGCACTTCATTTATTGCATATACTATGAAGTAGACAACAATTGATTTCTCTATGACAGACAGGACTTCACTGCCTCTACTGTCCACATTCACACCATGTGCAGGCATCCTTTTTGGAATTTTCTGTACATGTTCATTGTGAATATATGTCAATACTCCCACGTACGTATACATACTTGTATATTTGTCATCATTATTCTTGTCTGTGACTGACTGCGAAGGCCATTGTCACCAACTCTGGCCTCTTGCAGGAAATACAGACTCTCAGAAAAATGTTCAGACACTCCTCAGGACTTGATGTCCCAATTGCTCTGTTAATTTGCACTATTCATTTATATATATATACTAAGAGCTGCATAACATGTTCTTGTTGTTTCTTGAACAATGATCATGAGTTCACTGTCATTTTGATGAAAAGCTGTGATTCCAATGCAAATTCATGTTTCTGTATGTTTCAATAAAGTTAAAACATTTTTCAAATAGGCTGAGACACACTGTCATTGACAGTTGTTGTAAGCAGAATCCTGAAGCTAAATCATTACAGCTTCGGGAAGCTATACATGCAATGCACACACTCCTTTAGTGAGAGTCAATACAACACATACACAGAATTATGGGGCTACTAATGCTTTAAAAGTAACTTTATGTTAGCAATAATAGAGCATGGGAAATGTTCAAATGAGCTGCTTTTCTGATTGTTTGGATGAGACGGGAAGGTCGGTGCCCGAGGTCTCTGAAGCTAAGGAAGCTGTTGTAGAGAAAGGAAATAGAAAAGGAGAAGTGAGTTTGAAAGGTAACACACTGAGGTTGAACTGATCATTAACTTTTAACGATTAACTTTCAGTTCTCTTGCTTGAAATTCAGCTGTCACTGCCTACACTTTGGCTTCCCACAATTTTGTTCTACAGCACATCAATGAGTATTTTTTTGGGAGACTTGTGCATAGAGATTATGAGTAGGATAGGTAGATGACATCTCACACTTGTATCACTATTTATGAGCATCCTTATATAATTTCTTGAATCATTTGGTGGAGGAGGAGCAGTGGTTACCGCTCACGCCTCACAGCAAAAATGTCTTGGGTTAAGATACTGGCTGGGCCTTTCTGTATGAAGTTTGCATGTTCTCCCTGTATGCATGGGTTTTCTCCCACAGTCCAAAAACATGCAAGAGGTTAACTGGGGACACTAAATTGCCAGTAGGTAATAATTTGTCTGTGTGTCTGTTTGAAATGTGATGGACTGGCAATCTGTCCAGCATATATCCTGACTGCACCCAATTAGCTGGGATTGCTCCAGCACTTCTAGTAAGTGGCATAGAAGATGGATGTGTACATTATCTGGATGCGTTTCCCTATAGAGCTGAATGCATCATGTTTCCACCTTTTACTTGCAGATCATGATGCATGTGATGTAAATCTATCAAAGAATCCTTCCATCTATCCCGTGGTGGGTGTAGTTTGTAATGTCAGCTTCATCCTGCATATCCTCTTTTCACTGCATTGCCTGCGTTCCCTCATTGTGTGGTGAGTATAGTTTGTAGTATGAGTTCTCATTTTCACCCTGCAGGACCTAATTTCACGGCATTGAACACATTCCCCTGTCATGTGGTGATTGTAGTTTGTAGTGTCTATCGGCTTCATCCTGCAGAGCCTCTTTTCACTGCATTGCCCACATTCCCCCTTTTTTACCCACACGACCTTGTTTTCAACATGGATGCCGTCAATTCTCCGCACACAGCTCTGTTTACGTTGCCGAACCAGCCATTCGACGGCATTCTATGGGGCGTACCGGCTCGGGATCTACAGTGTCGGCCTGGCGTCGTCTCACTTTGATGTTTAAATATTTATTTTCTACATCGACACAGCGCATTTACAGTGATAACCACGAGACAATACGAAAACTGACGCGGAATGGCGTCTGGCAGGGGCCCGGGACGCTGAATGACAGCAACATGGAACTGATGAGCGTACACGTCGACCAATGGGAATACAAGGTGGCACTCATTGACCAATCGAGATGAGTTTTTTTTAAATGGGCGGTACTGTATGTGCGGGGCTTGTTTTGTTGTACGCGTTCCCGGTGGTTTCCTGTACTGTTGCATGGCGGTCGAACAGGAGGAATTGTTGGAAATTTTTCGGAGGTTAGTATATAAATTGGTTTTTACCCAGTGTGCATTATTCCCACAGCCATCTCTGCAGGCGGAGGGAGTGACAGGCTGCGGCGGGGACTCAGTTCAGGACAAGAACATGCTTCTGCATTATGTATTAAAGATGACATGCATCGAGCCAAAACGCTCAAGTTAACATTAATTAGCTCGCGGATTCCTCGCGCTTGTTGCTGAACTGCGTCGCTACTTATTTGAGCCAAACGAGCAGTGGAGAGGGTTTTAACTAGCCGTCCAGCCGCCACACAGCCACGGGCGCAGACGCTACACATCAATCTTAACATCAGAACCATCACTTGACAGCCTCACAGAGACGGTTTGATCATAACCATTGAAAAGTCGTGACTACATCGTTTGCCGTAGTTAGCTGTTAGCATGGTGGCTAGTTAGCTCACTCAGCTGTGTTCGCCTTGTATTGTTTGGTCCGTCATCCTGTCATCCTGCTAACAGAGCAGCATTACCTTTCACAGTTAATACTTAAACGCCACCAAGGTGAAATTACGCAGAAATAAGTGGCAAGACATAGCTGTGCTACATCACAGCTATGCAGTTAGCCCTATGCTACATTCAAAACAACAAGCGGCAAAGCGGGAGAGATGACAGGAGTTGATCGACACAAGAAACCAGGTACAATCATCCACTGGTTAGACATTTAACAGTTTACAATCACCTGGAATGCTGCCTATCATGGCTGCAATAAAATCAGGTAACTAGATTTGAATTATCAAATGAAACAATGACGAAATCGATCTGAATCTCCCTTACCCCAGGGACCCAAAACATCTGAATCCAAATTTCCCACTGGTCTTCATTTACAAACACAATTTGTATATACATTTGTGTTCAGGGCTTTAATGTGTGTTATTCTTGTCACAGTCCTGAATCTTGAATCACCTGTCCTAATTAATTATACAAATTAGTAAGTTTGATCATTTACAATAACTTTACATTTATGCGTGTCAATGAGGACCTGCAGTTTGCATTTACCTCCCTTCCTATTGACTTATGTTTTGCAAGTCATTGGCAAAGCATAGTTATTGTTTGGCTTGTCAGTAGCACACTTGCAGCCTCATTTAGTAGTTTCCCGTCATATGTCAGTGCATATGGGTTCTTTTTAACAGTCCTGTTGCTTGTCTCTCTCCAGCAGCTGAAACATGCTCTTGGCTCAGATAAACCGGGACTCCCAGGGAATGGCTGAGTTTCATGATGCAGATGGGCAGCCGGTTACTCTGTGTTTAACAGAGGCTGTGACAGTGGCAGGTGAGATCCAAAACCGAGACCTCTCATTGTAACTTTATGTAGTAAGATTTCTGACTTAAATCCCCTTTGATGTATAGCCAGTTGAGAACAGTGTTTTCATGTTAGCCTGTTGAGGGAATGGGTTTATAATGGTGGAAAAATATAGAAATATTTTTGGCAGAACAGCCATGCCAATAATTCTCTCATGCTTGCATAACGAAATGATAAATTGTAATTAGATATGAATCAGTTTCAATCCAATCCATGCTTATTTATAAACAATTAAATGAAGCCAAAGTGTTGAACACAAAGTAGATAATGGAATAAAAACTTTAAAGAAAAAAAATACATTGAAATATGTTTAAGTGACTTGACGTTTGTATAGGTTAATATTGATGTGAAAGCTAAAATAAGTGTTACCGGTTTCTATTCCTTTTCTGATATGTGATCAGTATAGTTTAGTTTTGCTTGTTATCCACCTGCAGAATCTAGTACAATTGATCTAAAGTTTCAATCTGCAGATAAATGTAGAAACGGTAGGCTTATATATTATTTAATTAAAAAAATGTGTCTGTAAAATGTCTTCTTTTTGACCGAGAGCAGCTTTAGAATGTAATGATTACTGGTCTATTGTATATACAGTAACTACACTCACACTATGGATGCAACAATTGATATTTAGTTTTGACATTTTATGTCTCAATAGCACTGAAGTGTGTTGTAGGGTTACTATTGCACCCTGAGAGATGCTTGTTTTTTCTAAATCCCGTTAAAAAAAAAAAAAATTTGCATCAATGACAACATGCTATATGTTCTTAAGGTGACAACTTTTAAGTGTGGCCACTGTCTAATCCTTTCCCAGATGGTGATCAGATGGAGAGCATGGACACAGTCAGCCTCCAGGCTGTTACTCTCGCAGATGGATCCACCGCGTACATCCAGCACGACACCAAGGCCGCCTTTTCAGACAGTCAGATCATGGACGGCCAGGTGATCCAGCTGGAGGACGGCTCTGCAGCCTATGTACAGCACGTGTCCATGCCTAAAGCAGGTAACTCCTGAGCGCCTTTGAAATAGAAGTTGTAAAAAGTTAGTTATTCTACCTGCCAGCAGTACTGCAGACTTGACATTTTGTATGAAGCTTGAAGTCACAAGCGTTAATTTGTAAATATTTTAGGTGAGGACAGTTTGCAGCTTGAGGACGGGCAGGCAGTCCAGCTGGAAGATGGAACCACCGCCTATATTCACACACCCAAAGGTAAACATTTGTCATGTAAAGGTTTAGAGAGTATTATTGTCTCTTGTGGTATTTTGTCATAGTTTTTATGTATGTTAACAAAGGTTAATGATTGACAAAAAGAATGACAAGAGCCTTTTCACAACTATGAGACAAGTTATTTAAGTACCGTAAAGTGTTGCTGGGAGGTTAATTCCAGCCAGTGAATGTAAACGTGATGCACGATATTTAAATGTAATTCATGGCATTTTCTTGCAACATTTAGTTCAAATCGTTATGGAGTATCATTGTTGTCATGTTCTCGGACTAACCTGCCATCTAAAAAACCATTTACTTTTACAAAGGGTCTATTTTTCTGGATGGCTGCTGGACCCTTGTATGGAGGGTTGTTAGGATCACATGGTATTTGTTAGGGTC
>OMNM01033902.1:0-23287 GCA_900302745.1 Parablennius parvicornis | reverse complement strand
TATGCACCCTCTCGGCTCTCCTCTTTCATCTAGAACAGCTGGATCATCGACTCCCGGGATTTTCCCACTCCGATCCATTTGACTGAGGACAGACGGAGAGAGACCAGGTTAGTCAGTCATTTCACAAAAGAGCTCGACAAACTGATAAAACATTTCAAAACATTTATTGCCAATGGATCAAATGTTTCTATCTAATCCCTCACAGATTAACAGGAAGTCAGAAGCAGCCCTTTGCTCACATTCTTAAACCTTCAACACGCTCAAAATCCCGTATGAGCTCATGAACACACTCATGAACACACTCATGAACACACTCATGAACACACTCATGAACACACTCATGAACACACTCATGAACACACTCCATGTGAAATAGTTTCCTGGTTATATTCTGTCACTCTGAGTTGATTTGAAAAGCTTTGGTTCACCCTCCGTCTCGGGGTGTTTGGTGGACTGGCAGCGCTTCAGCTTCAAACTTTTGCTGGTTTTTCACCACAAAAGAAGCCTGATGATCCGGTTTTCAATGAAAATGTTGACAGCGGCTAGTTTTGTGACATCGATTACTTAAATTTGATCCACTTAATGCTAAATAAAAATAAAGAAATGTTTTATGTGTAATATGAGCGAGGGTGGACTTGTAGGCCCACTGGGACTTTTTAGTCATTTTGTTTGATATTTGCATTGAATTTTTAATAGAAAGGATTCATTGTGATGAAGCGGAACAGTATTTGAGTTCATTTTCTTTCTGCTCTTTTTCATTCAGGAATTTAAAAACTTCTGTTCTGTATTGTATCTTTTAAATTAATTATTATTACAATGATTGAAGTAAATCATCTATAATTTTTTTTAAATCAAGGAGGCTTCACGACATTGATTTCTGTGATGAGGTATTGACGCTTTCTTTAAATCACATCACTGTTGGATAAATAATCCAATGTGGATTATTTCAGTGTGTGTGAGCTGGCGTCTTACTAGGCACTCCCACGTGCTCCTCCACGAAGCGGACGTATTTCTGGGCGTTCTCCGGCAGCTCCTCGAAGCTCCTGGCGGCCGAGGTGTCGCTGTTCCAGCCGGGCAGCGTCTCGTATTGAACGTCCACGCGCTGCAACACCTCCTGATTGGCTGCCACGGATCAATGAGAGGAAGGAAAAACATTATCTCTGCGGGGGAGTGCAGTCAAAGAGCCGTGACTGAGGATCGATAACATCTCAGCCTCCAGATGAAACTCTATAAATAAGGTGGCAGACTGGAAGTAGCCGCGGGGACGATGTCATCTCCAGCCAGACGGCTTCAAGTGGTTTTCTTTGTGTGTGTGTGTGTGTGTGAGACCAAAAGTCAAAACAATCAGGAGCAGATGAAAACAGCTGCACACCGGCACGTCTTTATCTGCGGGGCGAAGGTGAGAGAGGGATGTCTCACTAACCAACCTGCTCGGTGTCATCGCTCACCTGGGAAATGAGGTATAGTTTGGTTGTCGACTTTGTAGGCCACGCCCACTTTGATCTCCGGGAGCACGTCAAGTATGTCCAGTTTGGTGAGCGCCAAACTGGAAGAGGAAGAGCAGCTGGATGTGAGACACGGACCATTTCTATTACCATCAACCAGGTCACTTCCCTCTCTCAGGAAGTAACGGAGGTAAACGGAGAATGTTAAAACACACCACATGTGTATTAAAGTGTATTAACAGAAAACCAAAGTCATCACAGACTCAGAAGCTTTAACGTTTGACCAGATGGAAAGAAAAGTGGCAGTTTGTGATCAGTAAGATGATTGAGACTCACGCGGTGAATCCATTAATCATGTGAGCGTATTTGATGAGCACCAGATCCAACCAGCCACATCTCCTCTTCCTGCCGGTGGTCACGCCCACCTCCTTCCCCCGAGTCTGCAGCAGCTCTCCGATCTCCTGCAAACACAACACGCCTCGCCTTTATCCTACAGCTTCAGGTGGATGTCACATGTTCATCTGTTGGATTTAACAAGCGAAGCGTGAAAAGAAAACAGAGTATAAATTAAAGAGTTCATCACAAAAACTGAAGACTTTCGAGCGTTTTCTGTTTGCTTCTTTAAAAGTTCAGAGTAAAAACATAGAAAAAATAATCAACATTTCCTGTTTTCATAATCACTGATGACATTTAAATATGATCTCAGTTCAAACATTATTAGTGAAGAAATAACAAAAAAATCACATTTTCAAGGATAATCTTATGTTTCAACATAATTCAGCTGTTAACTGGAGGTGGTGCATCAAAACCTCCTCTGGGGGGCGCTGTTTGATAATAAAATTACAGGCTCATGTCAGATTTATGAGGTTCTACTGAATGTTTTCAACCATATAAATTAACATGTTTCCAAAAAACGTTTAACTGAAAGTCTTTTTTTTTTTAATCCTTTTTTAAAGTGGACTTGAAACTTAACTTTTCAGTTCGGCTTTTATGTGTTCAACAATTTCATCATTTTATAATTCCATAGTTATAATCTTTATCCATTTATGTTATCTGATGTTACTGTCATAATCTTCTTTCACGGGCAATACTTCATTCTTTTGTATAATACTTATATTTTATTCACTGATAATATTTAATTCACTGATTTCAATTATTATCATTTTATTAATTCCCATTTCCCTTTTACTTTTTCCCTTTAGTTAATTTACTATACATTGTTCTACAAGATAGAACATGTTCTACACGTTTTGTCCTTCACTTGTAAAACACTTTTAGTTCCATTCCTATAAATAGAGATTCATTGATCGCCTCAAACGTTCACGGGTGATTTAAATTAGAAGTTGTGCAGAAGTTTTTCCATCACCAGGACTTTATAGTCTGTAGCAGATGCATTTTCTTAAAAGTGCACATTGCCCCTACTGTTATTACCCTGCATGTGTTGTTGGATGATCACAGTTTTGAGTCGTGTGTCAGGGGGAAAGTGGTGAAGCACGCAGGGAAATTAGGAGTTAAGGATATAATTGGTTAAAACAACCCGATGGCTTCCACACGACATAAATGTGAACTCATACCAAAGGCAAATATAAATACACTGAATTAAGAATCAGAAGGGAATCAGATGGAGATGAAAACTTTATCAATCTAAATTTTTAGCTTTCATTATAACATATATAATATGTATAATATATAATAATTCAGCCCAACGTTGTTCTTCTCTTTAGTTAACAGTAAATCAAACATGAGGAGACTTAAAATGTTTTCTGGAATTTCTTCTCATGTAACGAAACGAGAGCAATAAGTCTTTACGACGTTCTGCAGATGGAACATGAAGAGCAAAGCTCCTGCTGGAACTCGGCTGCTCTGCTGTGTGAGCGAGCTGCTGCGGCAGTGCAGAGTGTCGAAACAGTAAATCTCTTGTTTCAGTTCCAATTTCAGGCAAATAAATCCTGCAACACATGAAGTCATTAAGAGAGTCCATTTTTTTTTCCCTCTCCGCATTTCTGAAATACTAAAAGTTAAAGGAAGATATAAAGCGTGTGAGTTGAGAAATGCAGGTACAGTAAAACTGAGGCCGTCACGTCGTTCTGAGCTCAGAGGTGAAATGTTTTGGGTCACGTTGCGACTCCTCTTACGTTGCTCTGCTCGGAGGGAAAAGCCCCGATGCCCACTCTGGTGGTGTACGCCTTGACCACTCCGTAAACCTCGCCCACGTTCTGTGGCGGCATGCCGAGGCCCGTGCACACGCCTCCCACCGTGCAGTTGGACGACGTGACGAACGGGTACGTCCCTGAAACGACAGCGGGCGGGAGGGAGATGACCACAGGTTTCATTTATTGAGGAGAAGCTCAGAAAAACTCTTCCAGACGGGGCTTTTCTTTTTCTGCTGGTCTGTTTTCTGGACGACACTCAAGAGGCAGCATCTTTGGAATTGACTGATCAGTTCAAAGTGACGAGTTCTGACATTGACATTTAATCTTTTGACAAAATCTGAAGCCACTTGTCTGGATGACGGGTCCACCAAAGAAGTCGAACAGGTTTGAAACACAATGTTCAATCACAGACTTCAGAGCAGCTAAATAGTTTCAACGACTGGGACAAATGCAAAAGACTGAGTGTTTGACAATGGAGCCACATCTTTATAGAAGTTTTCTTTAAAGATTATATCTTTAAAAGCTTAAAGACCCCGTGAGATGACATCCAAGTGATACTTGATTCTCTATATTCACATATTTTTGATAAGAAACTTTTTGTTTCATCAACCTGAGACGAACAACAAACCGATGCTGCTTTAGGTTCAAAACAAAGCTGAATTAACATTTCTATGGGATGTAGAAATGTATACGGTGTTTGGAAACACAGCCCCGCACTGGAATGTAAATACATTCATATGATTGTGTTGTTTTGAAAGTGCTTACGAGAGCGGGAAAAAAAATAAAGAACTTCTACAATTAGGAAACACCATCTGATGTTTGGTCATTTTATAGGAAGGAGAAATGAGAGTTGACAAACTCCAATAATTACTTTTTTTGGACATGTATTCACACAAATATGGAATGAATGAATGAATGAATGAATGAATGAATGAGCGAGCGAGCTTGGACTAAACAATGAGGAATTATAAAATACAAATAAGCTAAAAATACCGTGTAGAAGAATTAAAACGATGAATATGAATAAACACAACAAAAGTAAAATGAATTTGACAAAAAGAAATCAAACTTAAAAAAAGTCCACAAATGGAATCTGCTGAAGATTTTTGTGAAAAGCATTTCAAGCAGAAAGCGGCGTTGGACGGTTTCGCACGGTGAAATATGCCGATGAAACTACATTCATTTATTATTTGCATTTGCACATGTGCCTCTTTTTGACCTCTCAGTCATTTCTAAAAGACAGAAATACAAGACGGACTTCATCAGTAAAAATACGATATTACAAGTTGCATTGGCTGTGAATGAGACTGATTCCATTTAATGTCAAAATACAGAGAAATAATTTTAAAGATAGGCAGTACCCGTTACCATGGCAACATCAGCCCATTTAGGCTCACTCATGGCGCCTTTGATTAATGATCTCACAAAGAACTACTGAGAGCTTGTGGTGCAACAGTCTGCATCTATGAACTGCCTGAAGGACATCCAGTAGCTGAAATCTCTGTCGACCGACCAGGAGCTACCGAGAGACACATCACCTCGAGTACAGTACCGGACAGGAAACTGAGAGCACACAGCAACAACCAACGAGAAGCACACACACCAGAGTTATGAGACGGCGAAGAGTTCGGAATCGCCACCGCAACCGTTGAAGAGCAGGTTGAGAAAACCTCAGAGGTCCCTCTGCCCTCCAGCGGGATGGACGAGCAAAACCAGAAAATTCTGAAAGCGAGAGAGGACCTGATGCTTCAGGTCGGAGGTCGAGAGTCTCAGCGAGATCAGCTGAACTCAGAAGCTACGACAGAAGGACCAGCGGCTGAAGGACAAAGAGGACGAGCAGGACTCCGCAGCTTAAAGAGGCCGAGCGTTCAGGCCTCAGAGAGGAACTCAAGGACAACGGTGAGCAGGAAACAACTGTCGTGGCCAAACTGGAGAACACGTTGGCCACTACGCTGCAGGAGGCAGCCGACGAGAAAGCAACATCAGTACGAGCAGAAGCTCAGCCTGCTGGGGTCAGAGGTCACCACCCTGGAACAGGCCCTGCAGAGCAGAGAGGCCGAGGTGGAACACTTCCAGACCCAGGCTACTGAACAACACAGAGATCTTGGTCAGATGAGAGACTTTTTTTTAACATTTTTACTCAAGTAATTATTCTATGGCTGACTTTTACTTTTACCAAAGCAGATTTCAAGCAAACGTATCTGTACTTTTCACTCAAGTATGACTTTCCAATACTTTTTCCAGCGCTGGAATGCGAAGAACTGAAAGAGCAGCTGCAGAGTGAGACCAGGGCGAAGCAGCAGACAGAACTGCTGAAAAGCTGCAGACAGACGGAGGAGGCCTGGATGACTGAGGAGGACCAATGGATGAAGGACAAATACCAGACAAATCTGGACAAGGTCAGGAAAGTGGACAAGCCCCGCCTCCATGACCGACAAAGAGAAGGCCAAGATGAAGAAAGAGGAGAAGAAAGCCCGAAAAGAGGAGAAAAAGAGGAGGGAGAGGCAGGAGAGACAGAAAAAGGAACAATGACTTTCAGAAAGAGGGAAGAGAGACTGAAAGGAGAAGATATGGAGAGAGATGGCACTCACCACGACAACAAAAAAAAATCCACCTCTTCCAATTTAAAAACATTTTTTTTTAACTCTGGGACTTTTGTTTTCCATCATCTCTTGGATGCGCACACACACACACGAAATTGCCCAATTGTAGGACGGATACAAACTGTTCTATCGGTGCTGCATCTCAAAATAAACGATGAACTTGAAGACAACATGAAAACACATTTTCATTTCATGGGGTCTTTAAAGTGAGCAGATTAAATTACAACCGGATGCAAATGTTTTCTTTTCTACTGTGACTCCTAGTTTAGTCCGTCGTGTGATTATGTGACTGAGCAAACCAGTGTCATGCTGGAACAGGTTGGAGGAGCGGCTCTCTTCCTCCGTCTGGAGCCTCCGTGCTCATGCACAGGCAACGGTGTTTGTGTTTTCAACATGTGAGCGTGCACGACGTCACTGCCGGCCGCCACAACACGTCAGCGCCGCTGCAACTCACCGTCTCTCTGGTTTGAGGTCCGAGCAACCGTTTGTAAAGCTCATCGCAAAGCTTTAAGTGTTTCTGGTCGCCGGGTCACTGCGGATGCAGCGACTGAGGCTTGGCAGTGAGAGACGACATGTTATTGTGAGAGCGTATGTTAGAACGGAGAGGCTGGAAAATGGACAGAACTGAAGAGGTTAGGATTCGTGCACGCTGGACGCCCGGCTCAGAGACTCACTGACCGAAGTCGATGTCCAGCAGCGCGGCGTTGGCTCCTTCCACCAGGATTTTCTTGGGAGGGCCGTGAAGAGCCTCGTACATGTAGTGCACGCCGTCTCGCACCATCGGCTTGATCTGCTCCACGTAAGTCTGCAAGTGATTGAAATATAAGAACTGTGAAGAGAACAGGCGGGTGTTTTCAGACGTGTTGGTTTAGATTGTTTATTACCTTTAGTTTGACCAATTCTCCCTCGATGTCGATCTCCAGAGTCGGGTACATGGATTTGTACTGCTGAGCCAAAACTTTATACCTGCAGCAGGCGACATTGGGTCAGTTTCAGCTGAAATTTTATCTGATCTGAAAACAGATTGAGAAAATGTAAAGTTTTTTTCCCCCCAGCTTCAATGTTGGATTAGGCCACAACAACTCTCAATGACCCACAGCTTTATCTGACAAAACATTCTCCCCTACGGCCAATTCAGTCACTCAATCTCTTTTTAGTTCAGCACTTTAGTGGGAGGAGTAATGGGAAAAGAACCGACGTAACCGCTGGGAAGAACATGCAAACTCCACAGACGTTATAAAACCGTGCAGCCCACTGAGATCATAACAAAAACAGGGATTGTTACTGATGTGTAACTGTTAGTATTATCATAAATATACATCAGACAGTCACAACACGTTATGACCAAGTGACTACGATTGTGCTGGTCTTCATTTTGCTTAAACATCGAGTACGGACGACACAAAACCTCTGAAGTTGTGCATTAAACAAAGATGTTAGCTGCAGATCATTTTACACATTTAACACATCAACATTTCTCAAACACTCTCAGCTGTGAAGATGAAGAGCTTTATTAGAGTAATTCTATTTTCCTGTCTTGACTTTATAGCTGATCAGTTAAAACTGTCATTTGTCTTTTTATAGCATTTTATTGGACAAATCCAGATCCGAGAACGGTGCTTCTGAGAAAAAAGCTAATAATCAGTTGAAATGACGGAGAGGATTTGACACATGGAAACACCTGATCACACATACAAAGTGGAGAAAACTTGCCTTGTAAAATATTTACGATAAAGTTAAAGTTTCAAATCCAAACATTTGTGCCTTCTGAAGCATTCACTAATGTATTGATCTACTCGTGGATAACGGTTTATGTCTTATTGCGCAGCACTGATTTGTTAAAGGGCCTTTTTAAATGTGTTCCAAGTCTGTTTAAATCATCGTCATGTCAAAATGCACATTAGGTTTCTGACCGTGTTCCTCAAATAGTTTTACAGTCCCGGCAGACATAAACTATCCCTGCAGGACTTTTATTAACTACTTGCTCCTCAGTGACCTACAGAGAGCGCTGCCACAAATGAGTGAATATATTAAAATACAAATCTTCATTTTGCGTGAACAGACCTTTCAGAGAACTGTGTGAAGTCTGCCAGCAGGTCGCATATCCTGAGGCCGCTGCGAGCCGCCTTAGCCGAGTACACCGGGCCGATGCCCTTCTTCGTCGTACCGAGGCTGAGCAGGGTGGCGCAGAGAGAGGAGCGAAAGAGAAACAAATACACAGTGAAATTAGTCTAAATTTACAAGACTCTATCGACACGATATCACAGAACCAGGTTTTAAGGATTTCACTTATAGAAGCAAATATATGACTGTTTTTGTAAATATATCACTGTAGCAGATTTAACTACAATGAATGCAAACTACAGCAAAGCACAGATTTGTAAAACAGCTGTTCCCTCAATGTGACGAGGAAACTTCTCCGACAGAACATTTTCCTGCATCTCTGCAGAAATCCATAACGCATCCAGACCCGCGGTACCTCTTCACTCCGCTGCAGTGTCGCCATCAGCATTTCCGTAAAAGGTTAAATTTGTTTTTTAATTTGTAAAAAAACAACCTCGTATGAGGAGGAAAACACACATTTACATGACAACACGTCCGATAACTCGGACTATTAAAAGAAAAGCTTGGCACAGCACAATTTGCTGACCCTGCATACAAAGCAGTGAGCAGAAATAGAAAAAGATCCTGAGTGGCTATCGAGTTTCCTCATTAGACCCGGCCAGCGGTGAAACACGCAGCGTCCAGCCGGAGTGAAGAGGTTCTAACAGGTGGTGGAGCAAAGTCACACTTACTCTGCAATACCTACAATGTTTCAGTCAAACACGGTTTTATGCGACCGCGTAGAATCAAAAAGAGGTCAAACACTGCGGCGGCATGAAGATGGCGAATTCACATGAACGACAAATGAATAATAAAAGTTTCCGTTGAGCACAGAATATGACATTGATATCAAAAGTCACAATCAAATAAAACATTCGCAAAGACATGAACATTTTTAACACTTCGACCCACCGGAGTGAGAATGAGCTGCTGTGTCCAACATCATTACTTAAGAACGAGTCACAAACAAACAAACAAATAAACGAAAACTGGACGGTTTAGGTCGAAACTCAGATTAATGTGCATGGTTTCTTTAAAATAAATTAAACTGAGACGAAAACATTATGACAACAGAGTGGGTCATTGTCGGGTTGATCAACGTGTCGCAAATCTGTCACAATACCAACATGTGAATTACACTCATCATGATAACCTGCCTGGACTGGCACCAACTGCAACCATGAACTGCACAGTCATACTGTGGGAATTCTCAAATAAAGAAATGTCTTTAATATTCATGATATAAAAGAAAATTCAATCAACTAATTTTAGTTCATTCACAAAAACATTGTGATTCCATAATTAAACACTATGAATCCATTCATTGCTCCTCAATACTTAATACCCATTGGCCAGAGGGCAGAAATCAGAAACAGAAAAATCAAGTAAAAATGACCAAAGACAGCAAAGTACACCAGTTTTGAAACACTTTGCTGGTGAGAAGGGGACGAGGGGAAGAGGGACTGTAAAATAGGAGCAAGAGAAAGAACACTGTTACATTAACAGCGAAGACATATTAACAAAATCCGCTGGAGGTTTGAATTTATTGTAAATTGTGTCATTATCCCAATAACGAACATTAAGGCAAACTGCAAACCTGAATCATACAGTCCTAATTATTTCAGTTCTATTTCAACACTTTAACACAGGACTGAAAGACTGTGATTTTTATTTTATTTTCTTTCTCGTTTTAAGCACAGTTGTTCCTCCGGAGGAGTGAACGTATAGTCATATGTACCTTTATGAAGCTGTAACTGCACATTAAGATGCATTTTGTAAAGGATGTGCATTAAAAATAAGACTTTAAAGGAGAATATGCCGGTTTAATTTCAGGCATGGGGGCCTTTCTGTCTTGAGCTTGCATGTTCTCCATTTGCATACATGGGTTCGTCCGGAAACATTTTTTGGGAGGTTAACTGGAGAGTCTAAATTGGCTGCACGTGTTGTATTCTCTCTCTGTGATGGAGTTTCAACCTGTCCTGGTGCTTCTCTCTGGCCGTACATGAACCTGAACCTGTTGGGCTCTGACGTCCGGCAGCACTCGTCCTGCGTCACGTCTGGAAATCCAGCAGCATCACACTGCAATCTGCTAAAAGCTTATAATGACTGTGCCATTAACGCCGCCTGTGGAAACACTCTCTCTGCCTCCGCTCTCCCACACAGGCACACGACTGAACAGCAGGTCTTCTCATTGAAGTAACGTATTCACAAGCACCTTCTTTCTTTGATTTAATTGTACTTTATGCACGAAGCCACGTCTCAACCACTGAAGGAGAAGTTATAGCCCAGACACGACAGCTAGGTCACTTTGGAAAAACGTATTGTCCCCATGCTCGTTATAACTGTGGACCTTTGATCAAGTCCCTGAGACCACCCACTGGCCCACGAGCTCCTAAAACATGTTGAACTAGGAATAGGAAGGGGAAAAAAAACCTTATAGAATATACAAACAAAAAATTGACTTAAACACAAGTGACATGTTGAGATGAACAGTCAAGTCCCCACAAGTTAAATTAAAACTCCACAATATTGTAGTGCACCGGGTGTTAGATTCCACACACACACACACACACACGTAATTAAGCTTCTGGGAATATAGTTTGGTTAAAATGTCAAGGTCACCAATCACTACCTAACACTAAATCTTTTACTTAAATAAGGATGTTTTTACTTTTTTTTTTTGGATCACCATGTCCCCATAATACCAAACTTTGATCCTCAAAAAAATTATAAACGAGCTATAACAATATTTCTAACCATTACTCTGAGCCTCAAATACATGTAAACTGTAGTGAAGTCTCAGATTTTACCCTGACAAGTTGGCCTGCTCACAGTGAGACACACACACACACACACACACACACACACACACACAGACAGACAGACACACAGACAGACAGACAGACAGACAGACAGACAGACACACGGGAGCTGGCAGGCGGGTTCGGGGGCTTTGGTTACTGAGCTGGTAAAGACAGCCCAGCTTTGAACAGGAATACATGCGTCTCCTTTCAGCTTTGTGCTCCGAATGCTCCTCAGGCTCGGCTTAACATTCCTCACATTCGTCACGCTGGTCCGCTGACTTCATGCCCGGTAATAAAACTCAAAAAAAATAAAATAAAACCTGACTAATGAATATCTGGATTTACAGCTTGTGTCTTTGTGACGGGTGTAAAAATATGAGCGAACAGGAACCTGCTGTTAAGACTGTCTGACACAGACCTGCGGGCAATTTTAGCCTCCAGATGACCACAAATCAGAGTTTTTTTTCCCACTGTGGACGGAAAGTCGTCCTTTAGGTTTCCTCTTATAACACGGTACTTCCAGAAAAACTACAATCGCCATCAGCGCAAATATGGTAAAGGATCTTCCTCTCACTGCTCACCTATCAAGATAATAATGTGGCCTCCAGCCACCAGTCCAACATGTGTGACGTCCACAACGTGAAAGAGTGTCAGCGCCGATGAGTAATGATGAAAATAATATTGGAAAAATGAACTGGAGAGAAGAGTTCAACAGTGTTGAGATGTCAAGACGTGACTTTTCCTGGTGAATCCATCACTTTGTTTTATTTTTTTACATATGAGGTTACTGTAGATTTGCGTGCGTGCGTGTGTGTGTGTGTGTGTGTGTGTGTGCGTCAGCCATTTTAAAGCAACAGGTGTCTTACTTCTTGCCTGCTTGCTCTTGCCTCTGCTGTTCCTGAACGCCATCAACCGCTTGGTGGAAGTCAAACACTGCGGAGGAGGGAGAGAGGACACACACACTCTCACACACCTCGGAGAAAGCTGGGCTTGCACTCCCTCACGTTTCTGCCTCTTCCTCATGCAAACACACACACACACACAGATGAACAGTCTAGTTGCGGTCCGGGGAGGACTTACCAATGTGTGCTCTGTCAGAGATGATCAGTCTTTTCTCCCAGTCTTTTAAACCTGGATGAACACAAAACAAACACTGAGTCTCCACACTCAACATGTGAAGTTTACACTTGTTTTTATAAAAATAAAGTAAGTATCAAAGCAAAAATGTGGCGGAATGAACTCACTTTTCCCTTTGCGTTCGTTTTTTTCGGCCTCTTCAAACAGGCCTGGAAGATGGATCACCACCCCGTTGCCTGAGAAATGAGACGAAGCTCGATTAACTTTCAGGTTTTTGGTTTTTGTTATCATTACTGACAGACCAGCTTTAAACTTAAACCAACCTTATGACCTTTATACAATCAAGTCTCTACTTTTTTGGCAGAAGACACCTGTGTAAAACCTCAATATTGTTCAATTCTGGTCCCGGAGGTCCACAGTCTGGCTGGAGCTCAGCTGAAGCCTAAAGCTCTGCAGAAAACCTGAGAAGTGGCTTCTCATCACAACTAAGCTTGATGACGACTTCCCCCAGGACCAGGATTCAACGTCACTCATCAGAGCTCGTAATCCTTTTCTTTACAGCTGACAAAAAGGCTGAGTCGGCTGAAAGTGGCTCCAGGAACCCTGCAGCCGTAAAGGTGGACAGACGTTCTGCAAGAATACAGGCATTTGTTCTTTTTCCTCAAGGTGAGTTTTTCTGATCGGTCGATTACCTTCAAGGTCCTATTTGATTATATCTAAAAGGTTTTCAGCAACATCCACTCAAAGAAAAGTGGACCTGAGACATCTGTTTGGAGCAAAGTGTAAAACGGAGCGGCGAAGCAAGGAGCATGTGATTAGATTTCAGGAAAAGTAACACTTGTTTCATCAGGCGATCAGCCGCTCCTGAATTCGCCGTGATGTGAGGAGAGCGGCGAACTCGGCTCCGAGGCTGCAGGTTGTGATACTGCGGAACAGATGAGCCCCGAGCTGCTCAACCAATCAATACCGAGGACATTGCGGGATTAGTTTAATGGATCAGGTATAATAAACAGGATTCCTGCCGCCCACTGTACTCGACAGTGTTTCTGTGACAATCAGCCAACATGCAGCTGCTTTTCTCTCTCAATGAGAACAAACAGCTTTTATCTCCGCTATGAACAGAGCACAGAGCAAATAAATCTGTTTTATTTTATCCAGGGTTATCCGTCACTATCACGGGTTGAATGACCCCGGACATCACTCCATGTTTATTTGACTTAAAGATGATTGTGACTGAAGCAATGGGATGTACTCTGATTACTCCAAACAACACAACTGTGGCAGAAGTGACAGACCTGATTGTTTCTGCAGATGAAGTGACATTGGAAAGATATTTTCTGGAGACGCTTTCTTATCATATCAGCAGTTTAGCCTTGTAAATCATACACTTTTTAAGTAAGTTGTAGTGACAAAATGTTTCCAACTTAAAAAAAAAAAAAAAAATCATACAATATCACTTCTTTGAATATTGACAGGATTGATGAAATTCATTATGCAAATTGGGCCTATGTTAGAACGTTGCATCATTATAAAAAATAATGACAAAGAATTAAACACAAGCTAAAATTGAAAGCAGAGGACTATCAAGTTGAAACACGAGTTAACTTGGAGGTATATAGGTGTTGAGACAGTTTTATCTCATGACTGCATCCATCCATCTTCTAGACCAGGTTCGATCTGAACCAGTATTAGTATTATTATTATTATTATTAACCAGTCCATCCATTAGAAAGTTTGCACTGGCAGTCTGACTTCACTCTGCGCCGGCCTGAACCACGGCTGCTCACAAGAGAGCTCAAACAGCTGGATCCAATTATCTTTTAATTGGGTTACATTAAGTGGAGGGAGGTGAGGTAATTACTTCCACTAAATTAAATGCATTAAATGTGGAAATGTGAGTTACAGAAGCCTTGTTTTTTTTTTAAATACCATTGCTGGAATTTATGCAGGCGACACAGGTATGAAACATTTACAGCGGAAGAAGACTTTATATTTTGTCATGGTGCTCCAGAAAATCCACTAACACACAGAAACGGGTGATAAACTGCCACGTTTTGCCTTTTAGACACTAAAAGCAGGAGTGATCAGCATCTCACGAATACACACGACAGCCTAATCTGAGCACACAAGGACCCCGTTTACATGACGTTTTCATGTGAAAACAGAAAACTTATTGTTTACGCGAGAAAGGTGTACGGAGCCACTGAAAACGCAACTTTTCGAAGCCGCTCCATCAAAGGCCACAGTTTTTAGAAAATGCTGATATTTCGCTACGTTTGGACCTTGTATTTACACAAACGCACCTACGAGTCACCACAAACAATGAGTTCTGAAAACTACGGCCACAGTGGAGATTTAGAAAAACTCTTTTAAACGAAAACGCAAAAACAGTGTTTTCAGTTAAAAACGTTGCATAACTGGGGCTAAAAAAGAACAATTTGCCAAATTCTACACATCAACTCATCTTTCAAACGCATGTTTTTTATAAATGTGATGCTCTTTAAAGGGAATTAAACATTCCAGTGGTATGATATCACTAGAAAGTATTTTTACACCATGGGATCATTACAGAAAAGCTTTTTTAATCTACTGAATGCAAATTTCCTCGACTTTAGAGCATAGACTTATTTTTTGGCATGGCTAAAAACTATGAAGCTGCAGAAGAATATCCTTCCAGGAACCTATTGTTCTATGTGCACGTGCACCAACTGTACATGCAGCATGTCACAAACGCTCCAACAAGACTTTCTACATTTTTCCATCCAGTTAACTTTACACGCACAAATGAGATCTTTTCTTTTTTGCACCCTGCTATATCAGGACTTTCTGGTTACCTCTGGATTTGACGGGAGTGCGTTTTCATCAGAAGCATGGCAACAGCAGACACTTGAGATGCCACTGAGAACGTCAACAACTTTTTATTGACACAGGCAGCTTGGAAAACCGTGAGAGAGTTGGCACAGCCTCAACATTGAACTTATATATTAAATATACATGAAGGCTTCAATAATAGGGCGATAGTCCTTGTCCTAATTGGTTGCGTTGGTTAAGGGTAGGCAAGAGGTGACGGTGAAGAGAGATCAGTGAGAGGAAAGAGTAAGATGCAACAAATGTTGAGATCCATGTGTTTTTATTATCAACGGCTGTTGAGATCATTTGCAATAAAAAGAGTCAAAAAATACTGAACACTTGATGTGTTAGAAGATAGAAATATGAAAGTATCTGGAAAGACTTTATATATAGTTTGAAAGCATCATAACTGCTATTTTTATGGTTTGGAGCAAAAGCTGATTCGAGAGGTTATAGCAGTGAGCGTGTGACTGGAAGATCGGGTTTCACTGCCCCTGAATAGTACTGAGGGTTGTGTCAAGACCACGTTTCTTTGTTCTCGATATACTTCTAAGAAAAAACTGGGACCTGCTGAGAGACTCGGGATGAAGTTAAATCATCAACGAGGATCAGGAGACTCTGGATGTCTGCACCACACAACAGATCCATTAGCCGATGATATCTCTGAGCAACAGGTAGACATAAATAGACATAAATAAACAGATATGCTAAAGCTTTCATATTTACGTTCAGTGGAAAATATTAGATTTTTTGAAATAGTTAATCAAAAAAAAATATACAGTTACACTAAAAGGGACCCCGCATACAGATAAATACACAAAGTGATGCAATAGAACGTATATGATCACGAGCACAGCCATTATAAAAGCTGTCTGAATACTTTTACTAAAAGTTGCCTCAAATTGAGCATTGAGATCTTCGTATTTTATGCCTTTCAGGATTGTGATGAGAGCAGCTTACAAAGTGTTCTTACCAGAGAGAATTAAATTAACTCTTCTATTGCTCTCCTGTCACCACCGAGAGGACTCAGCAGGCACTGCTACAACTCCTAACCATCAATCGCAGAACATTTAGGATACCGAGAAAATTCAATAACCATAATAAAGACTAGAAAAAGATCTTTATGTCAACATACGAGTCATCACAGTGCTCCCTCAGGATTTGTCACATGTTTATAACATGATCTTCTCAAAGAGGCTTCTTCTTATAATTGTCCTGATCCCGTTTATATGTTTAACATAAAAGTACAAAATGAACCAAAAACTAATGCTGTGGTATAATTAGTAATGGGTGGGACGAGTGCGGCGCGTGTCCGAGCCGGCAGGAAAGCATGAAAGCGTTGAGGCAGAAACATGAAGTGTGGCGGGATCACACGGCCAGACATGTTAAAGTGCAGCTCTGTGGAGCCTAAAAGAAAAGAGCCAGAGTCCATTAGCTAATGAAGTTACTGCAGATGAGTGGATGTGATGTGAGCTGCAGTCTGGCTCCCAGTCAAACTGATCACACTCGCTGTGGCAGTCGTCAAAATGGAGGCTGGCGAATGGCGATGGCGAGAGCCGGGCTAAAAGGGATCTCGATCAATTTACCCAGGAAAATAGCGAGGAGTGAAAGCCTTGAAAGTGTGTGTGTGTGTGTGTGCTTTTACACACCGATGAAAGCGGTGACCTTGGGGTTGATGATGCCGCTGGGGAGGAGGTGAAAGTCGTACTCGACCGAGTCGACCACCACTGTGTGTCCGGCGTTGTTTCCGCCCTGCAGAGAGGAAACAGAGAGCGATGAGGGGAGGCAAACACACACCGAGGCCCAACAGAGGCTCTGCAGCGTTTGTTTTGACGAGCGGGAAGACGACAAGAATAGTTTGGCGAGTAGCAACAAGCGTCGTACATAAACCAAACTGTCTGTTAGTGAGACCTGTTGCTTAGAGACTCCTGCTCGCTGCAGCGCTCACATCTCAAGACAAGGTCTCGCCGCCGTGTAAACTTACTGACAATGTAAGCCGGGACAAGTCAGAAGGATTGTTGCTGCTGCACGATAAACCTGAACGTAATCCACCCCAAATCATAAACATAAACATCTCCTCCCAAGACTTCGCTGCTCCCGACAAATTTGAACAAACAAATCCACGACTCGCCGCCGTCTCAGACCTCGGTCGCCAAGCAGTGCGCCGGCTCATAACTCATTATAGTACAAGAAAAACATGGAAGTGGAGAGAAGTGACCTACAGCTCTCTCCAACAAGACTCATTCAAGAACAAAACTCCAACATCAGTTTAAAAATGCATTTTTCAGCTAAGAAGTGAACAATAAAGGTGCATGAACAGGTCCAAGGGCGCATCTTCTATTTGGGGTCCAACACTGAGCTCCTCTGAAGCAGTTCTGCAGATCAAGACCAACAAGACGATGTTGGATGTGATCCGGAGTCAAATATCAGGGGTGACGAAAAACAAACCATCTGTATTGTTCAAACGCTTTGACGAGTGTTTGGAAGGCAGTTAACGGAGCAGGCAGAACTAGTTTAACTCTATGAGTTATTAC
This sequence comes from Parablennius parvicornis, assembly GCA_900302745.1. NCBI lineage: Eukaryota > Metazoa > Chordata > Actinopteri > Blenniiformes > Blenniidae > Parablennius > Parablennius parvicornis. Next base: position 5,718 of record OMNM01033902.1, on the reverse strand, counting down.
ATTTAAGCCGGGGAAAGTTCAAAGTAAGAGTTTAAGACAAAGGAGTACGTTTTGAAACAGAAACAATACGTTTCCAGACAAATATTTAATTTGGTTACTCAGTCACAGAGCTTCAGTATTGAATTTCATGAATGCTCCACACGAGAAACAGGTTATAGATTTTTGCAGATTAATATTTTCTCTTAACACGTAGCATCAGTAATATCTAACTGACAAGATCCTGATCCGACACCAAGAACAAATTCTTCAAGCCTTAAATCAAGACTCTCAGCTATCAAGAGCGCAATTAAATACGTGAAATTGGAAGTTTTAGGCTCCCAAAATAGAACCAATCACCTTTTCAGTTTTGATATTCCTCTTTTTCTTTTCAAAATTGGGCCCCAACCATCAGTTTTCTGAAGAAGCCCTTGAAAATTAAGATAGAGAACGACCTACAGAAGCCTGGAGAGCTCATTTCCTGAATGAAAGCGTCACTCATAGGAAGATTTCAGCTCTTGTCGAGCTGCTCTTCCGACTGTTTTACATCAATTTACTTATTCACACTTACAGACGTAAACAAATATGTAAAAGGATCAGCGACGGCTTACCTGACAAAGTCATTGTGTGTTCAGTTTAACGAAAAAGAAGACGTTATTACACAACTGCTTCAATATGTTCATGCAAAATAAACTAGTGGAGGTGGTTTTGAAAACACAAATAGTTCAGTTTCTGTGTAGAAAACCTGAACTGAAGCCGTTAATCTTGCTCTCTTTTAGTTTATCGCGCTGTGTGTTGATGTGCGTGAAACATTCAGGGTTTATGGCAGCCGACTGTGGAGAAACAAGCTGGAGCCAGGAAAAAGGAGCAGCGAGTCACGAAACCTCAGTCTGACCTGCTTTGCTCTTCTCAGTGAGACGTTCTTTCACGGAGAATAAGAACATGGGAAAACAAATAAAAGGGGACGTGAAGGGACAAATGAGCAGATTCTTGCGCTGCACTTGCGTCACTGCCTGCTACCTGAGGTGAGGCTTCGTCTATCCTGCGACCGGGATGTGCTCCCAACGCCGTGGCCTGTGGACATAAATCAAGCCCAGCATGCGCTTTGACCACATGGAGTTATTCCTGGCCACGGCCGTACCCTGGAGGTGGAGAGGGAGTGGGGCCTCTCCTTTAATACTGTGACGACACGGCCCCTTCCGCCGGCGGAACTGTCTCCCTACAGTCTCATGATCCTCAACCCATGAGGAGAATTTCAACTTTTCACGCCACGCTGCTGTTGCTGTCCTTATCTGTGTTGCTTGTGGATCCTTCGCTGATTTTCCAGGCAACATAGAGCAACAAAAAATAACAACTTGTTCGTCACATGAAGTCACATTCCCTGAGGTGCACCAGTGACTCCGGCCCTGACCAGCGGTGACCACGGGTCACACCCCTCCGTGGGTCTGCAGGGGAGTGAAGAGTTACTATTCCTGCTCAGCACATCACGGGACCCGTTTGTCAATCTGGGACGATAAACTCCACGACACTGAGGCGTTCACTCTCAGCTCAATGTTTTTGAGTTCACCACCTGCAACTTTTTATCTTTTTCATGCCATTTTTGGTTGTTTTCAGAGCAAAAAGCCTCCCAAACACACTGTACTCCTCCTGCAACAAAGAATACCGAGTAGCAAAATGTTTCTGTTTCCTGCCCGTGAAGAAAACATTTGAAACTGGAATTATTCAATAGAATGACGCCTACCCTAAAGTCAAAACATTCTTAAAACAAATACTATCTTTCACAGAGGATTCAAAGAAAGTTTGTTCTTAGACCTCTAATAATGAGAAGTCAGTGTCATATAGTCTCCAACACTCTTTTACATACAGAGTTTATTAAGATGGAAAGATTCTGTAGCAAAGTCTTCAGGTACAGAACGACTAAACAAAACCTTTAATGCTTCACCAGATTCTGCTTGTACTCCACCACACTGAATCCCTCTGTGTAAAACCAAAACAGGAACTTTTCCAGTTAATGTGGGAAACAGAAACAATTCCCCGTAACTGATTCTACTGTCTGACGGCCCAGTTACAACCAGAGACTGTCTGAACACGAGCTCCAACCAGCACACAAACTGCCTCATCTTCTCCAGTTTATTCATCGAGGCTGGAATCCACTTACAAATAGTTTGACGTTAGAACATGCAGGTACTTGTTATTCATTCTTAGCTGAACGACTCTGCTGCCCATCAGAGGAAAAAAGCAGGAAGAGTTTGAGTTACTCAGCTTAAATGTGAAGGTAATGAAACCTGGAAGAAAAATATTTAATCAAAATATAACAAATTACTGGACTTTAGGTTAAAACATCCTAAATAACTCAATGTGGTAATAGAATTCACATCTACAGCACTTTGGAACATAAATCACATTCACACAACAGTGACGGCTGCCATGCAAGGAGCTAGTCCATCCACTGGGGGCAGGTTGGAGTTCAGTGTCTTGCTCAAGGACTTTTCGATAGAAAAGAATTTAACCTGCAACCTTTTGATTAAGACGGCCTGCTCTACCAACTGAGCCACAGCCGGTTTTAAGTTGAGCTTATGGTCATTTATGGAAGTAATTGTTTGGTTTTTGTGAAAATATAGAGATTTTCATCAAACATACACAAAAAAAAACCAAAACAAAAATAATCATCTTTTTAAAACAAATAATATTACTGTCGACATTTCTGCTGCGAGGATCAGATGCTGATGCCATCAGGTCTTTCACTGATGCATCCCTGCCAACAACACGCTTGACAGAGTCAGAAAACAAACCTTTAGCCGACAAAGCTTTGTTTTATTAGTAAAAGTCTCCATAACAACTGATCCCGGAGCGCTGAGCATTGTGAGCGAGGCCGTTGACAATCCTTCGCCATTATGACACAAGACGTGGCATGTCAAAACGAAACGTCTTTTTTTTTTTTTTTTTAAATCTGCTTTTGTTTTTGAATCCAGGTGGATGATTATTTCGCGAGACGTGTTTAGTGCCATTCTTCAGGGACCATGTGGTTTCCTGTTGGACTGGTTCCATCGCCGTCTCTTTCTCTTTGACAAAGCCCGAAGGTCAACTCAAGTCAAGCATCAAACTTGGCCGACTCATGATGTTCACTTTACCAAGATTATGTAAGAGTTTAGAGAGAAGTGCAAAGTGCTGTGGATCATTATCACACTCCATTCCCAGACGACTCAGTAATCGTGTCAAACAGTATTTATCAAATGAAAGAAAGAACTTTAAGTTCAAGTATAGAACGAAATGAGCATTAAACCTGCACAATGTTATAAATTGCATTAAAAAAAAAAAAAAAAGACTGAACAGCGAGTGTTTATGTGGACTACACAATAATGTTCTGGAAACAAATTTCAAGAAATTAAATATGAAGGGAGAATTTGATTATTCCAAATAAATCTCAAAAATTCAGCCATTAACTATTTAGAAATTGTTGATGTTTTGGTGTTTGTGAAATAACAATGCACTTTCTCTTGCCCCCTGATTTACTTTATTAAAAAAAGAAATTCTACAATATATGCATGTTAATGATGTTATTTCCATTAAATAACAACACTTATGACAACATCATAACTTGTTTACCTAAAATCGTGCAACCCTGAAAAGAAAACAATATCATGACCCAGGAAGACATATTGTGAAATGACTGCGAGGAAGTCAAAACTATTTACACGTTTACAAATGAAAGCTCATTTTTGAGTTGTCTACACACACACACACACACACACACACACACACACGATGCTATTATCATTAACAACGCCGAGAACACGGACATTCGCACAGACAGACGACGAAGTTGGATTGTTGTTACGGTGACTGTCAACTAAAAACTAAGGAGAGTCCCGGGAGAGTATGGAGGCCACCATGTTTGTTATTGTTCATCAACATCACATGTGCAGAAGAACCACTGACTACAGCTGTGGTGCACATTCAGCTGCAGCACTTCTAAAAAGTAGCGTTTTCCTCCATATACATGGAGATGGAATCAGAGCTTTCTCAGAAAGTTGCGTTTTCTCAACGGAAACAGAGTGGGAGAGCTTTTAAAAAGTTCCGTCTTGAGAGCCGCTTTTAAAAAGTTCCAGTTGCTCATAGCATCGTTGTCGCGTAAACAAACATGAGAAACACAAGAAATGTTTTCCATTCCCACTTTAAAACGTTCACATGTAAACGAAGCAAGAAATTCCTTCCTTCACCACTAAGGAACAATCTACTCCTCTTTGTAATATATAACTTTATCTATATGCAACATGTTTACGTTAGTATTCAGGAAATAAGTGCAGACCACAGTAAAGTGTATCAACTTGTTCATCTACATTTTATAATACCGGAGGCCTGTACTACCATGCTGGATTTTCTCTTATCAAGACAACTTCAAGGATTAACTTAGGGTTTTCTGTAGTACGACGCTCGCTCACTTCTCACTGTGATAAATCACCATGGCAACCGACGCTGAACGTCTAACCTGCTAACCAGGTCTAACCAGGTTATGTTCTCGATAAGCGGTCAAAGCTCCGCCTCCCGACCGATCAGATCTCTTGGAAAATGATATGCCCATTCTTATGCCCATGAATGTGATTGGTGCACAGGTTCAGCACAGAGCTGCCGTGAAGAGAAGAAGAAAAAGTAATTTATAGCCGTCTTTTTGACATAATAAAATAAATCCTCGTCACTGAGGCTTCTTGACTTGTTCCTGTTTATCTCCACGAGGGTTGATCTGGAATAATGAGCTTAATGATCACACCTGATAGAACTGCAGAAGACACACACAAGAGAAACTCAGCCTCAAAGCAACTGGATGGAAACTATAAAGTAAAAGAAGATCAGTGAGGAAGTTCTGCCCGACACGTTTCTGCTGTAATAAAGTGAAACCAAGTGATCACAGTGCTGTGCTGTTTGTTTATTTGCGAATGAATTAATAAAACATAATCTCATTAAGTCACACATAAACAATCAGGAATGTTCTGGCTTTGGCTGCAGCGGCAGTGCTGCTTTTAGCTGGTGGATGTGTTTTAATTCTTCATATTCTCAGAGATTATTTGATCCTTCAGTAATCTCTAAACTGCGCTGCAGAGTTTTTCGGTGTGTGTGATTGATCAGACGCTGCAAACTCCGCCCCTTTTTATGTGCACCTCACAAACCCAGCTGGTTTTCCTCCATGATTGAAAAACAAACCCCCAAAAAACAACACATTCTGTTAGAACTGTCAGACATTCAGATTTTCACTGATATCACCCAAAGTGTGGCAAGTCAGAAGATCTCACACAAAATGTGCCAACAGCACAGAGTCTACAGAGTCTTATCAGTCATGACAACAGATGTTAAGCTGGTCACCAGCCTACAACTATGACTTTTTACAAATATTATGGATGACAAAACGATAATAATAGGAACAACGGCTGGGTTTGATGTTGGCAAGTTTAAATTACGGTACCTGCATCAGCAAAACTGCTGCCAGAGTTTTCATTCATTTATGAGGACGTTGTCCCATTTGTTCTCGGACCTGAAGGTAATTTTGCGTTGGCAGTTGATATCAGTTGAAAATTTTGGGTTCATGCAGCCGTAATCTCACTCCGATTCTCTGAATGCTTTGGCCGGCATCGACGACGCACCACTGTAGCCCAAACTGTGACTTCCAGGAACTTCAAGTTGTGATATGCAAGCATGATTGTAGGCAAAGCCGCTTTTATAAAAAGAGCCACGTTATCTGCTCCAACA
>OMNM01033901.1:0-12549 GCA_900302745.1 Parablennius parvicornis | reverse complement strand
AGAGACAGACAGAGAGAGGACGGAGAGAGAGAGAGAGAGAGAGAGAGAGAGGAAGAGGGGGAGAGAGAGAGAGAGAGCGACAGAGAGAGAGAGAGAGAGGGAGAGGAGAGAGAGAGAGAGAGAGAGAGGGGAGAGAGAGAGAGAGAGAGGAAGAGAGAGAGAGAGAGAGAGAGAGAGAGAGAGGAAGAGAGAGGGAGAGAGAGAGTGAGGAAGAGAGAGAGGAAGAGAGAGAGAGACAGAGAGGGAGAGAGAGAGAGAGAGAGGAAGAGAGAGAGAGAGGGAGAGTGGAGTGGGAGAGAGAGAGAGAGAGAGAGAGAGAGAGGAAGAGAGAGAGAGAGAGAGAGAGAGGGAGAGAGAGAGAGAGAGAGAGAGAGAGAAAAAAAGAGAGAGAGAGAGAGAGAGAGAGAGGAAGAGAGAGAGAGAGAGAGAGGGAGAGGAAGAGAGAGAGAGGAAGAGAGAGAGCGAGCATGCTCTGCTGTGTGTTCAGTGACTGGAGTAATCACAGAGCCGCTGCTGCTCAGAAGAAGTGAGCGGTGGAGGACTGGTAGTCTGCTGAGCTCTCTGCTCAATCTGCTCTCACAATGACATGAAGGTCCAGCGGGATCATGCAAGGCAGTGTGATCTGTGACTAGCGTGGCACTTTGGGAAACATCGATTTTGGAAGCACATGTGTGGACTGTTTTTTCCAGCCTGGATGAAGAAGGTGTGGTGGATCTTCTAGTCATTAACTTCAATAGCAGGTTACATGGGATGCTGGTAGCATCTTGAGGTAATATTTACGAAAAGATCTTCTATAATCAAATGCATTTTTTATGACAAAACTTAAAAAAAGTACAAAAAAAATTACAGACTGCAATTATTGTTGCTCTCCTGGTTTTAGTGATGTTACACAACGAGCAGGAAATACTGCTTTTCCGACTGAAATGTCAAATATAGAAATGTTGCAATTTCCTCTTGGATCCTGAAAAGTTGTTTTGTCAACCATTTCTACTCTCATAACATATAAACTGAAAAGTTTCAAGTTTTAAAAAATATTTTATTTCTGATAATTATGGTCTGGACTTGAAAAAAAATCAGAACTGCACCAGATCTTGTGAAATGTTTTAATCTTTTGAGAAACTGCATTAGTGCTCATATATAGCACTATATATGTGTGTGTATATATATATATATTTTTTATATATATATATAAAATTAGAAGGAATAAAACAAAGAAAGCTTGAATAAATCACTGAACACTTTAAGAACAATTTGCATCATTCTGATTACGTAATATGTTGTGCATTATTCAGAAAAATTCAGAAGTGCATTCATGCACAGAGATTCTCACAATGCACACAGTCTACTCAAGCATGAGCAGCCTGAGCTGGAAGCACCGAGATGGCTGATAGGTGATGTGTTGTTATGGCACAAATAAGACCAAACGTGTACGTTGAAAGTGCATCAGGCAGGAGCGTAAGATATATCTATATTTATATCCAATGAGAGATTTCTTTCACTTTGTGTATGAAGAAACATATAATGACATTATCGCTATCAGACAGGGTGAGGAGTTATATTTTGACCTCCCCCCAGTTGCTGGAAACAGTGAAATCATTGATTGAGCACAAAAGAGCGTAAAGTTATCTGAGGTTCACTGGAGGAATACTGAGTGTGTTATTGCACTTATTTCCAAACACTTTCATACACGCTGTCCTTTTATATAGGGATAGAAAGTGACATGTTTATTAGAACTGACCCACGATCATTAATGTGTCTCGATGTATTAAAGCCCTCAAGATGTTTTCCAAATTAAACACCATTTATAGGTTTTATTCCATGGGTTTGGGTAATTTTTTGATATGAAATCACTTTTTGGTTTTATGCTCTCGAATTTCTCAATAAAGTATTAGTTTCTCTCACTGTCACCTTGCAGTTTGAACACTTTTAGGTTGAATCATCATTGTGACAGTAAAAACCAAAGGCCTAATTTCTTCTTGGTGTATTTCAAATGTCATCCAAAACTCTAAAAAAAGTAAGAGTTACAACTATGTAACTTGTACCGTATGTGATCTTTAAACAACAAGATATTGAGCTTTCCAGTAAACTTATTTAAAATGTATCTCTCAGTCAAGTGATGTTTTAATTAGCTTCTGATTGTGTTCACGTCAGGTAGAAACCCTTCGCCAATATTCTATAAAGATCTGCATCCACATTGGTTTATATACCGTGTCAGGTACTTTTCTTTTGACTGGCAAACATGAAGAAATGTTATTAATTTATTCCCCACAGTGCAATCTTTAAGATCCTCATCACTGATCCATATTAGTTTCCACAATTGTAGGTTGAAAACTGAACTGAGTTTCTTATTAAGAGAGTGACTTTCTCTTTGGTGGTTTGACTATTTAAAATAAGTGGGACTGCATATGTAAAAACTGTATATATAAAGAATATATATTACCTTCTGAAATCTCATGAACTTTATGGTTTAGTTACGAAATTTACCCATAAACGCCCAGTAACATTATCGTTTAATCTGATAACTTTTCAAATAAACCTTAATTGTATGAATCTTTGTGTGACGAATTTGGATTTTCATTAGAAAATCTGCTTGACGATCAAGTTTTAATCCTGTTTGAAATAGACAAATGACAAAATATTTAGTTGGATATCTTACTCAATAGCTGCTTAGTAGTATTCAAACTCAGTAGAAATTCAATTATTCTAAGTAAACCATGAACTGTACAGCATCACTCATACAGCTGTGACCCTTTTTTTTTGCAGATCTACCTGAGTCCCTGTGGGGCAAGTCTGTGCCTTACAGCTATTGATTGTCCATTTGTCAGTAATGCTGATGCGCAGTAACAACTTGGAGATCATAAAAAAAGCATGTACCAGCACATCTGTCGTCCACTCAACTCTGACATAAACTGACAAACTGTGGTTAAGTAGCAGAGATCAGGCGCCGTAGTGGTTTTATGGGGTGATCGAAGGTGGAGCATTTCAAGCACATGTAGATTTAATAGGCAGTTTTAAAAGTTTTTTGTGTGTGTAGATAAACATATTAATCGTCTGACATCAGAAATGCATCATTATTCTGTATGTGCAGGTTTAACTTCTCTTACTGTATGACCTCTTTTCATGCTCTCATAACCTTCTGAGATTAAATGATAGAGTCCACTGTGTGAATAATCCAACTGGGTTGGTTATAAATTCAAAAAGTTGGGTATTTTTTTAAAAATATCCTGCAGAGAGGTCCAGGATGTAATCTGATTTTTCACATAGTTTGCTGGGATCCGCTCCAACAACCTGCAAACCTGAACAGGATATAAGCAATAGAAGGTGGATGGATGGACTTATTTCTTTAAATATACAAATATACATCATTTGTATATTTCAACAAGATCACAGAATATGAAAAAACAAAAAAAAAACAAAAAAAAAACAAATGCAGAATAAGATCAAATACATCAGGACAATTGGATAAAAAAATGTTTAAAAAACTAAGTCATTAAAACATTAAAACACAATTTGGAATATAAGTTTTTAAGGGATAAAAGTGTTAAATATGTATTGCTGCATGAAATGAGTAACTTCTTTAACAACAGAGCTTACAAAACAGGAAGGTCCTCAGTTTGATGCTGATGGTTTTTTTTAGTTGGAAAATTTAAGCTGGAATAGTAATTTTAAAGTATTATTTTATTTTCTAAAATATTTTCATTTAAATCTTCTTAAATTATTGGCAGACTGACTGACTAAAGGTTTTGATATTTAAGTGAATACATGGCAGATGATTCATGACTGTGTTTATCTGAGAGACAAATATAACATGAAATAAACAATCTAATGTAAGAAAATAAAATTACCTCATGTAAAAAAAAAAAAAAAAAAAAAAAAAAAGGCCCTCCGGTGAAATGGTGGCAGAGTCATGATTATTGATTAAAACCTGAGTGCTTTCTGCACACCTGTCAATGGCCCTAATCCTCCTCTCAAACAACAGTCCCACCTCGCATGCTGGATCCCGTCCCTCGGGGAGCGTGGCTTTACCGGCTCAGAGGACTTCAGTTCATTTGCTCATGTGCCCCTCAGTTTAAGTGCTCCTCCCTAATCCCAAATCCTTTAATTGTCTGCGAAATTGATACAATTCTTGAACTGACTGACGGTTTTACTGCTTTTGCATCGATTAACTCGGAATAATTAGGCCCGTTGTTTTCGCGTGGGCAGAGCCGCTGTGCCGTGGACTCGTTTTCATAACTTGCGTTTTGGCGATGACTCATTTTGAAGGCTGAGGTCAGCGAAGCGTCTCAAAACGGCTTCTTAATTGAGGGAAAACGCCGTGTTCCCCCGAAGGGTTGCTAAGTTGATTAACTGACTTCAGAGGGTAGAATTGAATTTAAAACCTGACCTCTGACTATACAGTGCTGCCAGGGGAACAAACGGCTCTGGAGTACTCGCTTTCTTTCAGTCTCCCCTGACCTGAAGATAGGACGGTAGAGAGAATTGGCTGGCCACTAAGTGGTCCTCAATGAGCTTTTTATTGACCTGGAACAGTTGCTGCGTCACGTAATCAGTTTTTGTTTATCTTTTACCTCAAATTAATCCTTAGTCATCAATCTTCTTGACAAATTTTTGTCAGATAATGCCATTTTAGGAATCAGTTTGTAGTAATTAAGTCGCAGTAGATGCTCTCATTGCTAGGTATTGAGTACTTATCAATGTTTGGAATATGGTACTATTTGTGGTTATTCATCCAATTAGTTTCTAGTGATCACAGAACTATGCTGGGAAAAAAAAAATCCCAGATTATTTTCTACATTTTGTAAAAGAAAGTGTTCTCATCATCAGGTCTTCTGACTCTTTATATTTTGAGTCTTGTCGCTCGACTTTGCTCCTCTTGTCTTTACGACAACTCTGCAACTCCTAGAGATGAATCATCTATCTTGACTTTATTTGGTGAAATTGATTATTTTGTGTCAAATTATAAGAGTTAAAAAAAAAAGTTGCTAGAAAACCTCTGTAACACACTGTGTCCAGGATTGTGTGAAGTGGGTTTAAAATATGGATGGATGCATACTGTACTCATCTTTAATATAGTAATGTCATTCAAAATCAGAAACATCTCAAAAAGGTATAAATAGTAAACAGATATAGCGTGAAACTGGTTTTATTTTCAGTCCTAGAACAGATTCTTTTTCTTTTTTTATTTTTCTTCACCAAAATTTTGCCTCAAACTTGTTACGGGGCAACATTTCTTTATGGCTCGTTGGTTATGTTGGGAACAACCTCTTCGTGCAGCAGAGTCATGAATTAAATCATGACATTTACATGAGTGCATTGCTGCAGCTTGATGTTCATTATGTAACATCTGTGCTGCTGCAGGGCATTTGGGATGTATGAGGCAAATACGGTTCTATTGTATCATATTCTATTTGTCCTGTGGCTTCAGTGATTAGGGATTACATACCATCTCAAATAGAAACATGTAATCTGACAAGAGCAACACGGGAAGAAACAAGAAGAAGAAAAAAAAAAGAAATTGAAACGGAGGATTATCACCACGAACAGAACAAATCTTTGTGACTCTTAATCTAACAGATTGTCATTTATTTGAGAAGAAAGTTAATTTCAACTTCTCCCCTTTTTGTGACGGTTTATTGAACTCTACCTTTATGACCATGTTAAGACTAATGAGGATGAAATATCATCTATCACCGGAAACCCCGATTGACTTTTTTTCTTCTCCATGCCAGAAGATTGTTTATGACAGCATGGATGATTTTGTTTCTTGGGGGGTGCGGGGGACATTAAAAGATGGGACATTATTGGTAGAGAAAGAGAAAGCATGCAGCCAAGAATAACTCACACAGTCATCTGGCAGCCATGGACTTCCATTACCAAAAGTTGATTTTCATCTTTTAATGAGACATGTTTAGCTGTTAAATTATAGAGAAATGCTTGTTGGCACTGTTTATTTTAAACGAGTGATACTATGCAGGCTTTAGTCACATTAACAGGTAATCATGTCTGCTCTATCAGAACTACAAATAGGAACAATTGCTAGATCCAGAAATTTCCCACATGCATGTTTTCCAATTGACGACCATTTAGACCTTTCCTTTAGACTCCCCTCGAGGTTAACATGTAAGGTTGTGACGGTCATAAAATTTTAGATTTCTCCCACAGGGTAACTTGTAATCATTTTGGAGATCCATTAACTTGTCCTTAAGTGGCACCATTAGGTCAAAAGTTCACTTATGGCCCATCACTTTCCACACTAAAGATTTTCCAGCTGTTGTTTTTGTTTATGACTGACTGGCAAATACTAACATGTTAACATGTGAGGTAAGATGTTTAAGCACCACGGTGCCACAGTATATCTGAAAAGGGTCGCTTGATTCTGTTGATGGTTTCTTTGTGGATTTGGTTTGAAATGTATATTTTTGAACTGCTTCAACTGATTTGTGTTTTGTTTCTTTGTATAGAAATATCACCACTGCATGGCTGGACTCCTGGCCCCACCCTATGGTGTGATGGAGAGCAGTTGCAGCGCTGACAGTGAGTTGCTCCACGTTACTGTTTCCAGTTGGGATTGTTTTGCGCGGAACAATCCAAAATCTGTTTTTGACTTTGTCACAGTATGTTGTTAGTTATTGAGTTATGCCCCGCATGGCTATGGCTCAGTTCATAGAGCAAGAGAAAGATACTGAACTCTAGGTTTCCTCTGATAGTGTTTGAATGATTGCCATTACTGCTGCAGCATGAGCCTGAACGATTGTATGGATGAATATGACTGTTCATGTAAAGCACATAGAGATAGTTGAGGTGCTTTGACTTAATATAAACTTTAATTTTAGTACAAATAAAAGCTTCCACTATTATGTCAAACTTTTCATTCATAATATGACCTTGCTGACTCGCCTGTAACAATTACGTGTGCCTTTGTTTCATAACCCAGAAAAAAAAAACCCCAGCTAAAACAGCTAAATTTATTTAATCAAATAGTTAGAATCTATTCCTTTGTTTGCTCACATATTGAAGTCACTTTTGGCACTTTCTATAATAAAAAACTTTAGTTTCTGGGAACTGACAAATGCAATGTCTTTTTTCATCCAGTCTATATACATCATAGCATTTAGATAATTTTTCTCTGCATAACTGCATCACTGTTCTACTTTATCCTGTTGCATTGTGATGAAGTTTGATACTGTTCATGCTTTTCTGTTGCAAGTTAACTTAATATAGGCTTAGCGTCGCTCAAACAGAGCACTTAACTTGCTTCAAAGTCATGTGCTATAAAAATGATGAACAGCAGTGTGCTGTGAGAAAATCCAGAGTTTGTTGGGTCACAGACAGCAGTTACTGCATGTAATGCCATGTATTTTATTTATTTGTATTTTTTGTAAGAAAATGTTTCCATGCTTTACTTATGCAAAAGAGATCTTTGTAAAGAATCCACAGCCTCAAACACTCACACCCTAAAATTAGGATTGGATAAACTGCTCTAGCCTTTGGAGCTGCTTTTAAAAGGGGACGTGTCTGCTTTAGTATTCATCACTGGTGCATGCTTTCCAGTCTCATTGTAAGTGCAGAGCTGTTAGTATTATTTTGCCACATACTCTGGAGTACTCCGGGGATTTACAGTATGCACTCTGTGCACGGATACAGCAAGACACATAGTGGGATACACAGCAGCAGCTGGAGGCTGATGCACTCTCCAGTATGGGACATGTAGCTCGGTGGATTTTCAAATGTAGTGGCCAGGTTAAATGAATTAAACATGATTTAAACAATTACAACACCTTGCTTTTAGAGCACCAAAGTCTGTTTGTTTCATTCACTCCATTCATGCATTCAACATCTATGCAGTATGTGTGTTTTTCACAGGTGACACAAAACATTTACAAAAATACCACAGCATGTAAATGTTCAACCTAAAAAGTGCTTTTCCTTTCTGTGCCAGTGTCTCATCGCGGAATCGTTATGCATGGTACATCCCCATTGATGTGATTGAACGGATGAGACTCCCGAATGAACTGCATGATGGCACTAGGACTGGTGCAATGGCTTCACAAATTACTTGATGGACAGCCGTGTTAACGTCTCCAAACGATACTAATGCAGAAAGGCTCTGCGACATATAAATAGAGTTACATTAAAATAGTACATGAGACTGAGTTATGCATGTTTGAGTTGAATGTGAATTGTGTATAAAATCTTATTGTAAGAAAAAGTGAAATGCAACAAGTCTTCCTGACTGAGTGTTGTTTCGCCAGAGCTTTTATAAAATGAATGAGAGTAGGTGATTTAGGGAAATGATAAATGCAGCCAATTTGTGAGTATTACCTCACATTTTATAGAAAGAGTTCAGCCAAATTAAATCGAATGTATTTCTTTCTGTTTATTAAATGTTGTGCTGGGTGGTGGCTCTGATTATTGGTTCTTTAAACGGCTGGTTGAACAACAAATAAAAATAATCTCACACAAAGCCCACAAACACATCAAAGCATGCGGCACACACTGAGGATATAGTGAACAAAGTCAAAGCAACTGACGCTCGAGCAGTGTTCCTGAATGCATCGCCCCAGGCATAATGTTACATTTTGTGCCCTGGCTTTTATTCACTGTGTGGATTGTGTGTCTGGTTTTGTGGTATCGACAGTCGCAGAAGCGAGTCTAAGAATAGCCGAGTTTCCCCTGCAGATACAGTTGTGACTGAGCAGCCTCGACTGATTATGCTGTTTGTCCTGAAGGGGAGCAACTCAGCAGACACTCAGAGCCCCTTAGACGGAGTAATAACCACACCCACCTAACAAACCCTGTGCAGGACTGCCATACAGAATAAAACAATGATTTAACCACCTCTTTATTGAATTTGATTTGCAAATTTAACCGTTTTTAAAAAACCCTTTAATATAAATTTTCGGAAGAAGGATGTTTTATTATTCTGTAAGCTGGTTAATAATATTTTATATAGCTGGAGCAAAAGTGAATTTAAGTCTACTTTCTATGGAAAAGCCACTGAAAGAACTAAAACACACACATCAGCGATCAATAATTAAATATAATTAAAAACAAGCACATGAATCACTCACTTAAATATATGGGATGAGTTTTGCAGCAGTTTATACCTTCATCTTAAAAAAAACCTACACAGCTTATCACAATTAAATTTTTTGCAGTAAATGTTTGGTGGTATCTACAATGTCATATCTATCAATGCGTTGGTTTTATATTGGGTTTTTTTTTTAAATAAAAAAGACAAGCCTCCTTTGTCTGTATTTATGTTTTCTCTCTTTCCATCAGGGATGCCGGACAAAGAGAACATAAGCAACAATTCGTTTGTTTCCGTCTCCAAACATCAGACTAAGGTAATTCCTCTGACAGGGACACACATTCATTACTTAATACACTAAAGTTTTAGATCATCCACCGCAAAAACATATTATGAAAGACCAGGAGAGGCTGTGGCCTTGAGACAATGCTGGCTCCTTAGCTATGTTCCCATCTTAAAATGGAACTTAAATGTTTGGAAACAAGTTGAACTATTTCTGTCATCACTTTGTCAAGTTTTTCCTGACGTAACAGCATCTTTCATTGTTAACTGCCTCGACAGCAGTGAGTGGAAATGAGCAGGGATGTGAAGTTTGTTTAAAAGTTGGTCTAATTATAAACAAGGTGTCCAGAGCAGTTCCTGCTCCACCTTTCTCCAGCGTTCATTTCCTGTCCAGCGGCTTGATAACGTGGCAGTGCAGCAGATTTATGATGCCTCGTGTATTGTCCCTGCATGGAGTTCAGTCACAACACAATTGTTCTGTCATGCAAACCCATCAATTATATTCCAGTTATGTAATGAACAAAAAGCCTCAATTGACTTTAACATACATATAGGAATACTAATTGTAAATCTCTTCTACTTTGGTGACTTACTGGACTTATTTCTCATAAATTAATGATGGAGCTTTAAAGCCCTGACATAAATGCATGAGTTGCACTGCTTTCTGAAGCAGTTCGAATGCATTTTAAATGTCACAGTCCTTCAGACTACCTCCTGGCCTCAGCTGGGAAGAAAAAAAACCTCAAAGAGATACAGCGAGCACTCTCATACAGTAACACACAGTGTCTATGTCTTTTTATATCATGTACACACATCTGCCAAGATCATGACAGCTCGCTGACGTGAAGCTAAAAGTAAAAGTTCAATTAAAACGGAAGGCCAGTAAACACAGAAAGTCAGCGGTGCGTCATACAGTAACAGTGAGGTAAAAAACAAGCAATTGATTCAATGTGTCGTTACCCTGATGTCTCTTAATGGCATTTACTGGAGATTTTCACCCTTGAACCCGTGTTTTCATTTCAACTGCTCTCATTTTTTGTTTCATTTTATTTTGCAGAAGTCTTTCATTGAAAATCCAGCCAAACCCCACCCTAAATGCATTTCTCAGGTAGTAAACCCAAGCACCTTCTGTGTGTAGGGGTCAGTCACATGTTTATGATTGGAGGTAAACACTTAAACTCTGTTGTACCGAGGTTTAATTTCGGTTCTAATGGGCAGGTTCCCTCGGAGAAGATCCTCCGTGCTGGGAAGATTCTCCGCAACGCCATCCTGTCAAGGGCGCCACACATGATCAGAGACAGGAAGTACCATTTAAAGACATACAGGTGAGTAGTGATCAGTTGCATTTGAGTCCATAAGTACCCTGGTAAACATAAAGAAACTGAAATAGATTAAACGACAAGAATCCTGTAAACGTTATACAGTAATAAAAAATCCAAACAAATTTGTATATAAATGTATATATCGAATGTGACCTAAATACTGCTTGTTATATTATTTTATATTTTAGATAATAAACTATGAAGCCGAATTATGTTTAATTTTTATATTAAAATCAGATCTATAATCATTTTCATAATCAGATCTAATCTCCTTTGTACTACTGGGTTTAGTTACTTTTTTTAATTATTGTGGACATAATGCAAAATGCAAATTTTTCCCATCCATCCTCTATACAGCGTTATCTTGTTCTGGGTTGCTGTAGCTAATATCAGCTCACTATGAATGAAGGCTGGTTGCCAGTTTATCACGGGGAAAACTCAGAGAGACAGACACCCACACACTTAAGTTCACACACAACCTCCACATGACATAACTTATGTAAAATGTAGGCCACCGTTGGCCCGGAGGTCAGAGAAGATTGCTTGTATTCTGAGGTTTGCAGATTTGTATTGCTGACAGGTTTCCGCTATGGTGTCCTGACCCCGTGCAATCACAGTGTGTGCAGTGTAGTTCATGTTAACTATGAATATCATGAGTTAAATGCAACAAAATAAAAAATAAAATGAGGATCAGTAAAGAATGGTAAATAGATATATTTTATAAACGTGATCTAGATCAAGAGATGATCCAGTGAAAGTTGTACTGAACATCATTATCTTATCATTCAACATGTTGTGAAACATTTGCAGTTGGGTTAAGTATAGTTTAGAAAAAATAGATAAATGTTTGTGCTGAAATAACACTCCAAAAATCATATTAAAAAACATGTTTGTCATTTATTCAACAGTGCAGCTTTGAAATAAAGATACAGTTTTTAAACCTACATTTATATGGTAATATTTATTATAAATAGAACAATATAACCCATGCAACATGTAATGTAGTTTTATTTAATGTAATACTAGATGTATAAAACAATTGATCACTGAAGGTATTTTATCACAAATCTCTGTTAACAAAATAAAACAATGACGAATCATGAAGAGACACAAAGTCACATATTAATAAAACACAAAAGTAACAAATATAGGGACCTGTGTGTTTTTCAGGCAGTGTTGTGTGGGCACAGAGCTGGTTGACTGGCAGATGCAGCAGGGCTCATGTGTCCACTCTCGCATTCAGGCTGTGGGCATGTGGCAGGTGTTGCTGGAAGAAGGTGTTCTTAACCATGGTAAGAGTCTGTGTCATGTCTGCCTGCACACAACAATCACAAACATTTTGAGTTTCAACTCTGCCGCTTGTGCTGTTTTTTACTGCGGTGCAGTCGACCAGGAGCTGAGCTTCCAGGACAAGTATCTCTTCTACCGTTTCCTGGATGACGAGCACGAGGACGCCCCTTTCCCCTCTGAGGAAGAGAGGAAGGAGAGTCAAGAAGAGCTGCAGGACACTCTGCTCCTCCTCTCCCAAATTGGGCCTGATGCCCACATGAGGATGATTCTGAAGAAACAGTACAGCTCACACGCTCCAATCACAAAATTAATGCAAACTACAGCGTAATAGCTTTTCATTTCATGAACATTTTTCCTTTTTTTTTTAGCTGTTCTGAAAGGACAGCAGATGACTTGGAGATAATTTATGAAGAGTTGCTGCATATTAAGGCCTTATCCCATCTATCCACAACTGTGAGTACACACACTGACATAGATAGATAGACAGATAGATAGATAGATAGATAGATAGATAGATAGATAGATAGATAGATAGATAGATAGATAGATAGATAGATAGATCACAGTATTCAAGATACTCTGAGATTGTTGTTTCATCTTTTATTCTGCTTGATCCAGCTGAGG
>OMNM01033900.1:11229-23926 GCA_900302745.1 Parablennius parvicornis | reverse complement strand
TTTTATTTGCTCTTTTCATTTTGTCCCTCGGCTCAAAAAAAAAAAAAAAAAAGAAAAAAGTTGCCTCTAAACTGAGTTAAGCTTCAATGCTAACTTGATTACATAACAGCAGTCTGGTGCAGTCTCCACGGTTCAGCTGAGGGAAGTATTATGATGATGCCACAGATCAGACAAATTAGGCTTTTCTTTCATCTTTTTTTGTGTGTTATCATGTATGTTTCTGTGATGAGTGCATTATATGCAAATATAAAACTATTTTTCTGTTATGTAAGATACAAATACATTTGGAGAATACATTGAAATTCATGCTTTGACCTGTTTCTTAAAAAAAGAGAGACATCTATCTGTCTATCTATCTATCTATCTATCTATCTATCTATCTATCTATCTATCTATCTATCTATCTATCTATCTATCTATCTATCATCCATCATTTATTTATACACAGACACACACAAATACCACTTATTGATAGTACTTATTCCAAATTCAAATTTAGTTTTACTTGTGCGTGTGTGTTTAATGAAGATTGGAGCAGACTGATGACTAATGATTGAACTATTTGAACTATTACTGACTGCTGGATGTGTAACGTCTGCAGTGGAATAATCAAAGACTCTTTTGCATTTTTTTTTCACCTTCAAAATGACAAAAAAACAGACACTTTAGAGTGATTGCTATAAGAAAACTACATATTCGGGAAATACTACAAATATGACGCACCTACACACAGACATCACCCGATGGATCCCCTCATATGTAAACTGACCAACACTGAACAGAAAGATACAGCTGCCCACATTTTTGTGTGTGTTTGTGATTTAAGCTCCAAAGTATTTCTTGCAGAACCAACACCTGTAAAGGTGGTGTAAAACCATTGGAAGCAAAGTCAAGAACAATTACATGCATCTATGTAACACCAGCTCTTCGTATTACGATGTTTACCACACCCTCATTGTGTTTTAACAACAGGATATTCATGTATTCATGCAGAAGTGAGGCAGAAAACAATGCAATGCCTCAAGGTATAAAGTGGACCTGACTGACAGAAGTGAAGGTGACAGCATTATAAAGCTTGAAGAAAAAACATTTTGCCACAATAGATTAAATTCTTTTCTTTTTTTCATTGCAATCTAATCAAAAAATTCTCCTTCTTTTAGGTTGGGGTATATATGGAAGTATGAGGAGTGCAAATGGAGTTAGAAGTTCTTGAAGTTGTTCAAGAAAACTTCCAAAAACTCCAATTGGTTTCATGAAACAAAAAATTGAAAGAAACAGCCACTAAAACACACTTTTAAATGCAACAAATCAGCCCAATGAATAGTGACATCCGACCTTATTACTGAGTAAAATATTTACAACAATCAATTCATTTGTCTTTTGCATTCGCAGACATCGTATCACGAGTCGTCTCCTCTTCCACGATCCAGCCAAGCCGGTGAACGCTGAGCTTATCCCACAACGTGAACCTAAAATAGCAGGTGTTAAGTGTCGAGGTACCCGAATTAAGACATGGGACATTTGGCTTGCTGGAGGAGACTGATGTCTCAGACTAATCCACCCTGTCCAGTCCAGTCAGAAGTAAAGGTTGAAAAGTTGCCAAGGCTGTGGTGACGGTGTAAAAGTATCATTGTCTGTGGAAAGCTGGAGTTCAAAGCAAGCAAGAGAATGAAGTACGGTTCTTTGTGCCAGACAAACTCGTCTTATTTTTTCTGTAAACTGCTGATCTACTGGAATTTTTACTATCTCTCTTTCTAGGGAATGGCCCATAAAACAGATTATATCTAGTAAGCCGTAGTTCTGTGAGTGAAAATCCCCATTGATAACAGTCAAGAGGAGAATGGACAAACTGGTTCGAGACGATTGAAAGGCAAAAAAAAAAAAAAAAAGCTGATGATGTAGCGCAGAACAGGAAACTGAGTCTCACAGACTCACCAGAACTGAACAAAGACGACTGTAAAATCATTACTTGGTCTGATGAGTCTTGATTTTTGCTGCTACGTTCAGACGGTGGGGTCAGAATTTGGCGTAAATAAAGAAACATGAAGGCATGGATCCAACCTGCTTTGTGTCATGGGTTCCGGCTGGTGGTCTCATGGCGTGGAGGGGATTCTCTTGGCACACTTTAGGCCCCTGATACACAGTCTCCTGTTTGCTGACCATATTCATCCCTTTATGACCACAGTGCACCACAACACACCAGGCCATAAAGCTCCAACCATTGAAAAACAGCTTTATGTGATGATGATGAGTTCGCTGCACTAAAAAAGGCTCCCATAGCCACCAGATGTCATTCCAGGCACACCTGGGATGTAATGAAGGAAGAGATTCCGCATAATGGATGTTCAGTACCTTGTTGAATCTAAGCAACCAATAAGGAGACAGTGGTGACGGTAAAAGAGGGTCCAAAACCTCATACCACCTCATGTTTTGGTGGTATAAAGTATACTTTATTTTACTTTTTAGGATTATTGGTTCCATCATGGGTGGTGTTTGTGTTGTCGGAGGCCCCAGAAGAGCTTCCCTTGTATCGTTGCATGTCACGATCGGTGCTGGCACACTGCATGTTGCAGGTAATTGTTTTGCTGCCTTATTGTTTTTGCTTGTGCGGTGGTTCCCTCCGAGACCTCCGGCTTGCATATTTTACAAGTCTCCCTGCTCCCACACACCTGATTGAAATGACTGGGTCGCCACGTAGCCCTGCAGAAGCCCGATAACGCCACATTCATGTGATCCATTGCCCTCCGTCTGAACCACCAGGAAGCTGCCGACGGCAATTATGGCATCCAGTGTATCTCTTGTGGCCATGTCTTTGTGAAAAAATACGACAAAGGCAACCAAAAAACGAAAAGAGAGCAAAGCGTCCCAACCAGCAGGGCCAGAGAGACATTGAATCACAGCTTATGCTCGAAAACAAAGCGCCCCCTTTTAGTCTTTTTGGCAGATTTCCAGATTTTGCCTTCTGTGTTCCTCTGCAACACTGCATCCCGTGTCATCACCGCTGCATCCTCTTAACTTTGTAAAAAAATAAATAAATCAAATAGAATAAACGCCTCATCCACTCACAGTGTACAAGATTTGAAACAAGGGCACCCTTCATACTGACAGCACAGAACCGTCAGAGCGGAGCCTGATTCAGAATTCCACTGGAGGACGTATGACCGTCATGTGGAAATAAAAAGCACATCCCATGGAAATTGTTGGTATTTTTTTTTTTTTTTGCACATATTTGGGCAAGACAATCATTTCATTCATTTTGGAATCCTAAAAAAAAAAAAATGAAGCACTCGTAAAAGAAAAAGATGCATAAAACAGACATTAAAATCATTACCTTAAACCTAAATAAAATCAGACTGGCATTTTTAGAAAGAAATATTTTTTTTAATTAAATCATATTAAGAGTTTATTACAAATGTGACTGAAGAGATTGTCTCATAAAAAATATCATGTTAACTTACTTTCAATCAACTAAAGCCAGTAAAACTTACCAATGAATTTGGTGTATTATAAAAGAGAAGAAATATTTTAAGCTTGAATCTGCGCTTGGGGGCCTTCATGTTCTTCATGGGGATGAGCATTTTTTCCCCCAAAAAACTACATTTGAGGTTTAACTGGTGACTCTGAAGTTGCCTGTTTATGTGACCATGAGTCCATGTGATTTTCAAGTGACCCAAATGACAAAACAAGACTTTTTTTTTCATCCATCCGATTTCTAAACCACATTAAATAAAAGAACCAAGCTTAAGATTCGGGTTTTGATGAGTGACTGTGGTGACTCCTGTGAACTGGGAGAAGGTAAATAAACAAACATTTTTCTCTCACCTAATTGAAGTTTAGAATATCTGCACAAATAAACGTCCAGATTATCTAATATTAGTAACAATTACTGAACATAACTGCTTATGGAGTCCTCCTATAGTTTAGTGTTTGGGGATTGAAAGCAGATTTCCAGATTATTTATTCCCAGTCTGAAGCTCCTCACACGGGCTGCATTGTGTTTCTCTCATTAAATCCTCTTTAATATCCAGGAAACATCTCCATAGATTTATGACAGTCAACTCCTGTAATTTAATCACAAACTGATCACAAGAGGGATTTGATGATCTTCCTTAAGTGCCTCGTTGTGTCTCTCACCATTTAAAAAGAAAAAAATTCAATTAAAAGACTTAGCTGCTTTTCATGCAGTCAAACCAGCATTTATTGATTGATTCTGGTCACACTTTCACCGGAAGTTCATGTGATTGGTTTTCTTTGTATTTTTATTGAGTGACTAATTTGATGTTATTAAATGTATACAAATGATCACATTCGTGTTATGAATTATGTTTGGATTTTATATTTGAGGAAAATTAATTCAATCGTTTGTCTATTTTCATTACATATTCGGATATTTTAGATTACACTCTGTCTTCATGAGATCTATTCCTGATGCTTTGGCTTCTTCCTTCAGAAACCTTTTTGTTACGTGATGGGGCATGTCGCCAACACTGCAACACAAAAATATAATGACTGCAACTTGATGAAGACGTTAAATCAGGGCACAATTAGGACCTTTGACCTGTGGACGGCTTAAATCAAATCAAGATATTACTGACTGAGACTGGAATTGAGTCTGCAGTGACAATGACACTTTGGAGAACACAATATAAACAGTTCATCTTTCATTCAAATTGGCTGTATGGCTTGATTCTGCAAAGATTCTTGCCAGGTTTCTGTAACATAAAAGATTATGTGTATGACTGTGTTGTGTGATCACTGCCAACACGAGGGCACATGAATCTCACACATCCATCCAACTGCTTATTTGTTTGACAACGGCAGAATAAGCCTTCAGAAAGTCGCCTTTCTGTTTTTCAGTAACTATGTTTATACGAGTGTAAACCTGCTCTGACAGCTTAGATTTTCCTCATCGAGAACCAAAATCCTTGAGTTTCTGATACCTTCAATACCCTCAAAACAAATGCGTAGGACAGCCAAGTTAATGCCACTGCAACACAAAAACAGGATGTCAGCAACTTTTGGATTTACACAACTTTCAATTCAAAATGCATCGTTTTTTTCGCATTTTCATTTCAGAAAGGTTTCGTGTTTACACAGATTTTGTAAACTATGTTGCTTTACATGAAAATGGCAGAAATGTTGAAAACGGTTTTCATGTTGGGCCACTAGTGGAGGCTGTTGTGAAAAATTTCACAGGGCCTGAGTCTGAATCTTGCAAAAACCCCTTTTAAGTCTTCTGCCAATACAATTTTACCGAAACCTTGTGAGCCTCTGTGATCTTCACTTTGAGCCCTCAGCAAACAAATCCAATCAGTTCATGGTTGAGTCAAAGAAGCTGGATGTCTTGAGTCTCAAGACGTTTTTGGAAGGTTTCGGTGAATATTCTTTCCAAGAAGAATGGAAGCAACAACCTAAAAAGGTAACGATGCTTCAGAATGATGCCGCTGTCACTGCTCACTTCTTTGACAGTGGCAGAGGAGACCTGTTTCATAAACTGTGTTCACACCATTGTGAACCTACCATGATGGCTTTTTCTCTGTCAGGAATGATACCCTTGAATTTCTCCAGGTCCTAAAACTCTCTTGACCTGAGCCAAACTTCCAGAGCTGACTACAATAATACCGTCACAGCTGCGCCTTCACGGTTCCCGATGTAGATCACATGACAGCCCTTCTGTACTCTGCACTCTTCTAAGGGGCCAACTTTCTCTTTCTGCCTCTGTTGACGGAGGAATGCTACACTGTAATCCTCCACCACCTGCTTGCTCCCATTGATGTTGAGGGAGAGGTTATCCGGCCGTGTTTTACGTTTGCCCGATGCGGACTGCTGTTGGAGATCCCCGCCAACAGCTGCCTTGCTGCCTCCGAGCTTACAGGCGTGTGTGGCCTTACATGCAGTCATGGGTCAGTTCCAAGACTGAGGAAAAGAGGTTAGTTTTTTTTTTTTGGTTTTTTGACCACTTGATTTGGTTCAGTGTCCACAGGTTATCATGTGATGGATAACCGTCGAGCTGGAATACACTAAAATGAAAAAAAAAAATAAATAAATAAAAGACTGAATTGAAAAGAAGCTCGACCTGCAGCAATGTATTTCATGTCATTCTGCTGTGGTATGAAACAAAGAGGTCAAAGTTCAAGAAAGTGGTGGGAAAATCTACCATGACGCTGGTGGTCATACTGCAACTTTATACAATAATCTACTGAGCCGAATTGAACACTTTTTATTTGGGGATTACCCCCGATTTTACAGGTTAAACTTCCTGCAGCTATGAAGTTTTTATGTGTTCATGGGTTCAAAAAACGTTCTCTGATGCCTGACAGTTGCGTTACCTTGGATATGAAGTGTTAAGGTGAAAGTGCAGAGAAGAAATCTTGATTCAAAAGAGAATGTAGTTATGTTTTCTTTTTTCTTTTTTTTTTTTCCAAACAATAATTTTTTTTGTATGCAAACTTTGGCCTCTTCTCACTCAGTTACAGACATTTCAAACAACAAAGCATTCGATATGTACATGTCAGACAGGAGCACAAGGACTTCTGTAGCTTTCTATTCTGCAATGAATTCTATAAAGTCTTTATTTGACATTTAATAATGCATTGGTTTTATATAGCAGTCAAAGACGCTTTACATTGCATTGCATTATTCATTCACTCCATACTCGGTGGTGGTAAGCTACGAATGTAGCCACAGCTGCAGACTGACAGAATCATTTAAAAGTTCAAAAGTTTAATGGCATTAGCAATCTATAACATAACTAATGCTATTGAATATTACTTACGTATCTATATCTGGAAACAATTGTACATCACTGAAATTTGTGCGGATGAAACACCATAAATTTAGTAAATATATATTTTTTTTTATCACTATGAAGTTTTCTAGCAGCTCGCTTGGTAAAGCGGATTGTTCTGCAAACTCAAGGTTTGATTGCCCGTTTCAGTCAAAATGTGAGTGAGACTTACTGAGGCAGTGCACTATAAATGTGACGTCAATGATTTTTGTCTCAATAACAGGGGGAACAAAAAGCTGAAAAACTGCCAATATTCTGGTTTAAAAACACTCAGAAAAACAAACTCCTTCTTTACACCAGTCACGACTTGGTATAAAAACTATTTGCCCGTGTCACACACTTTGAATTATATACACAGCTGTGTTTGCTTGCGAGACGGGAGATAATAAACTCGATATACAGAGCGAGTCTAGAGAGGACAAGGCATTACTAAGTGAGGAGGAATGTTTGGTTTTTTTTTTCAAAGCAGTAAAGGAAACAAAAAGCATATTTGTCTATTTTACAGACAAAGCCTCGCTGCAATTCATATATTCCGCATTATCTGAGAGAAGATAGAAGATAAATAAAGTTCTTTGTCGGTGAATCCACCAACATCAAATGTATTCAGAAAATCAAATCTTAAATATGCCGACATTAAAAGATACAATGTGTCACTCAAGATATGAATCAATACAAAGGAGCTGAAAGGAATAATCCAATGCAATGTTTTAATGCTCACAACAACCCCCACAAGAATGGCGTCTTGTCTTCCTATAGCAATTGAAAGCAGCACAACATTGAACGAGTGCCACCCTCCGTCGCCGTTTCCAGCAAAAGCACCCCTGAGAATAATGTGTTTTGGCTCTCAAACAGAAATGAAATCAGCTTGGAGACGCGAAGGACACAAGCTCTTTTGCATCAGGGATGATTATGTGCGTCTGTGCCCGCATACAAATCAAGAATCAAGTGTACAGTATGTCACAGCCTCATTGTAAATCTAGTCACCGTTCAGACATGTGTCAAGAAAACAGCCAAGTGAACCTGAGGCAGGCTGTGAAACCTTCACTCTGCCTCGCAGCTGGAAAAACGCTGCCAATGTGCGACTGGTTAAAAGCGCTTGATGAATTAGACACATCAAGAGATGTCTCAGCTCCATCTTCGCTGTTCGGAACATCACCGCCGCAGCAGATGTGGAGATATTTTCCCAAAACCCCACGATTAACTTGTCATCAGTGTATCAACAATGAAGAGACAATTCTTTGTCTGCAGAGGTTTTTCCAAGCTGTTTTGGCCAGAAACAGAATCTATGACTGTTTTGTTTATTACAAAAGACAGAATATATTACTTTTTTATAATGAATACGTCTGCAGAGGCTCATTTTTCACATAAAACTGTTGTAGGGATTCTTATACTGCTTATTCATTGTCAAGTTTTCTAACTAACTATTGTTAAATTCTTGACTTCAAAGACTAATAGAATAACTGTTGAAAAGTTTAATGGCTGTGACACTGAAGTTATGCAATCCTGCGCCATTCATCCTTGTAAACCATCTAATCCAACGGAATAAAGGGTTTGGTCCAGTCTCCAGACCAACACAGAGAGATCGACCAAATATACTGAAACTAGGTAATACTATTTAACTTCTAAAATAGAAAAGCTCACATTGATTCAAATGTAAAGCAGTGCAATATTCCTACACATGGTACCAGATAAGTGCAGAGGTCTTTACTGTAATGGATTATTTGCTAAGATTAAAGCTACTCAGTAGGCGTCTACATTAGGCTATTCTGTACTTTTATCATTTGTTTCATTGACATCTGACAAGCTAATGTTTTTCCTGCTATTCCCTTTTCACCCACTTATGAATCACCTTTTAACCCCTAAAAGTTGTCCTGTTTACATCAGTATTAAAATTATGATTATGATTATTATGATGAGTATTATTATTATTATTATTATACTCCACAACTTAGCATTCCCACACATATTAAAATGCAGTTCAGTGCGTTGTTGTGTCTGCAGATCAACATTTTACTGGAATCACAGTAAAGTTATGTCTCATCTAATATGCACATAAGAAATAAAACACATATAAATGCATAGTAGACAATATGTACGTGTATCTATTATGATTTTTCTCTCTGGAAATGTCCATGTGTTCATGTTTGTTTGTTTTTTGAGCTTTTAAATAAGGTCACACACGTACCTTGCGAAACGTGCCCAAAAACTGTTGCATTATGCATGTGTTTAAAATTTATCCTGACAGCACTGATTTGAGGTTAGTTTGTTAGAAAAGAAAAAAAAAAAAAAAAAAAAACCTGGCTTGCCTTCAAGGCAGCATCACAGATATCTCAGTGTCCACTACTCTAGTAGAAGATGACTCCGCTTGTTTCCAGAGGGTCGAAAGCCTTTCGATAAATGGAGCACATCTGAGTGTGGTGCTTTTCTTACATTTTGGTCATGGACCAAGGCGTTGGACAAGTCTGTCAACTCTTCTGTCAAGTTTGAGGTTTTGGCTGGTGTTTATTGGAATGGGCGTGTTTTAAGATGTGATTGGGCAAGAAGCTGTCAATCTGATCTGGCAACACTGATTTCCACTCTCTCTAGTCTCTAATGCCCTGCTTGATTCAGAAGTCGCGCCGTGCCAACACTCGCAAACTGAAATGAATGAGTCATTATGAACCTCTGCAAAAGGCCAATACCGTCACTATCCACAAAACAAAACATTCAGTCATTCACAACAGGCCCTGCAATCAGGTCTAAGTGGAAATATAGTGGCAAAAATTTAAAATATTACAAAAATAAGCAGTCTCCCAACTGGCATCTTGGCAGGATCTTGGCAAGAAATCTCAAACTGGACAGAACAAAGTGTCACCTGGAACTGTTGAACCCAACGGCTGTACTCAAGGATTTCCTGCAGTTGCAATCAGAATTTGATCAGTAATCAGATTACATCTGTCCATGAAAACACTGTTAGTATTTGAGGTCACCTGAGACGTGACATACAACTTTAATAATCCAGTAACTCATCATGGAAAACAAGATGTGTTACAGACATAAACTGACAAGCGTGTGGTATCAATGTCATGTTCGAATGTATTTTTGGATCTAAATCACCAAATAACAGTAAAATACTGTTGACGTCAGGAAGACTTAAAGGACGTTAATTTCTACTTATTAGATTCATAAAACGGTGCATGTATCTCATTTTCTATTTCTTGCAGTACGTTACATCAAATCACATACCGATTGCTTGTCAGTACCCGAGAGAAATTACCTTAATATCAAAAAACAGTATGAACATTCAGAGTCTGGGGTAGAACACGTTTGGAATGTCCTTTCATTTTTCTCTGTATCTCCTGTGTAAATCCCTGAAAGGAAACCATTCTGGCTTTACTGAATGAGATCAAGCCAGCCACTGCAGCAGGCAGGACAATGAGTCTGCGGTCAAATTACAAACATGCCACCAATGTGATCAAAGTCTGAAAGAAAAGTGGCTTTTGAGGTGAGAAAAGTGTGTGATGATCAAGAAAAGTACCAAATAAGTATAATAGGAACCCTTTGATCAACCTTGAATACCTTCTGCTATCATCTCATCAGGAATTTCTTGGAAATACTGAAAGCTCCTGTGAACGGGACTCAATGAGGGATTTAAATGGATTCTGTTGTGTTACATTGGATTATTAACCAAAGAAATGCTATTATACCACACTCCCAGTGCAGCACGTTGATGCGGCGGAGCTGCGAGGGAACTGATTAGTGCTGCACTTTACAAATATACAAGGATTCTCAAAGCACAACACACCACCCTCTCATTTGTAACTTGAACTTAAGCCTCTGAAAGCACTCTGACATGCGAATACATACTTTAGCACGCAGACATACTTCACACACACACACACACACGGCTGGAATCCTACTGTTAAGATGTTAATTGAATAGAGGTGGCGAAAGCCAAATGTCTCCTAACATATTAACGCCGCATATTCGCACACAAACAACTGCATGCACGCACACGCACCCATTTTCTATTTCAGCACCCGCACTCCAGGCTATGTAAAGTCAAATCTGCGTCTGTGTGTGTGTGTGTGTGTGTGTGTGTTCGTTTCATGTGCATGTGTTTGTGCATGCCCCATGACTCAGGCATCACGGGGGGGAGGGGTCAAGGCATGAGGCAGCACTCGCAAAAACACGTGCATGCTCAATGACACTCGGCGAGAAACACACACTTACACACAGCATGCGCATGCGCAGCAACACAAAGTGACAATCCTCCTGTTGATGTCACATATTGAAGCGTCCTGAGCTGTCCTGTGGTTTCTGTGGTTCCATCTGTCCTCACTGCTACTAATCCAGCCCCCTCCACTGCACTAATCCACAACACACACAAACACACACACACACACACACACACACACACACACACACTATTCTACCGCTGATTGTAAAAGGAGTTATATGTATAAGTTGTGGCTGAGGTGAAGTCACTCCTCTGAAACAATGCTCCCACAGCGCCGTGGTTTTGTTTCTTGCTGAGGAGGAGCCACAGCGACTTCCTCACTCTGATCGGTGGCGCTGCCCTGCTATGGCCTTCTCTCTCTTCTCCACGGTGCAAACAAATGGTCTGAAATGGGTCTTACAGCCATTTGGTTTTAGAGATTTTCAACAAAATCATAGCTGAGGACAAACAGAACTCTAAAGATCCACATCAGGACCTTCTGTGGACAATATGTACGCCAGTCTGTCCCCGGACCTGCTGGCCAATCAGAAGAAGGTCATGTGATTCTCTGGGCTTCAGGTCAGACCCCGTTTCCATGACGACTAATACGAGTGTATCTACAAAGCTCTCTTCACGTGCGTTTACACGACACTGGCGTTTTGATCCACTGCATCCTGAAGTTGTTATCCCGGCTCCCGCAGTGGAAAGATTGTTCTGGTCTGCGATTCCTTCCTGCAGCCTGCCGGAGGCGCCGCAGCCCGTGACCGCACCTTCACCTGCTGCTTCAACACTTTCTTCTGCTCATGCGCCTGGAAACAAGCATGGCCGCCCCGCAGCTCCATATTCCAGTTTTATCGCCCATACCAACAGCTCTACAGCCGAGACGTCCCCGACAGCACCCGATCCGTCATCAGTCCATACGATCGTTGGCTTCTTTCCATTTTGTTCAGGTTTATGGCGTTTTGTTCTCCGCACACGTCTGCGTGGTGTCATTACAAAAATGAGCAACAACGCCCTCCCATGGCGTGTAAATGCGGACGAGGTGTTGTCACCTGAATGGCCGTGGTTTGAACGGGGCGCCCTGCTGCACGTGCTCCTCGTTTGGAAGCAGGAATGTGGTGGAGGAATTTCTCCGGATGCAACAGCTCCTGTTGGCTGAGTTCCAACAAGCTGCAGCGCATCGACACCACATCCGACACAACAACAGATCCAGCGGCGAGCACGACCAGCGAGCGCGCCGTGCGCCTTTAACCCGACCCCGTCTGTTTTCCATACCACTCCAGTGGTCGCTATGCATGTGAGGGGATTCCTGTCTGAGCAGCAGGAGGAGCCGCGAGGGAAATGAATCATGGCAGATGTTTCTTTTGTGTCTGTTCATACATACGTAGACTTTCTGAGTGTCTATGTGCACGTCGGTATTCAGGAAATATCCACATGGTTCAAATTAGTGACAGTCGGCAGTGCACATCACTGGGATGAGCTCACACACACACACACACACACACACACACACACACACACACGCACACACACACGCACACACACACACACGTACATACGCACACTCATGCACACCCATACACACACAGCCACACACGCACACACACACACACACACCCATACAAACACAGACACACATGCACACACACACACACACACACGTACATATGCACACGCACACACACACACAAACACACGCACACACACAGGCA